>WSZQ02111721.1:8854-48988 GCA_019419845.2 Weissflogia rhopalogaster
ATAGAAAAATAAAACAAGCATCTCACAATTTTTCTTCTCTACCCTTTAACTCTTTTTCTTTCTCTCTCTCTCTCTCTTTAACTCTTTTTCTCTCTGTAACTATCTTTTTTCTCTCTGTAACTCTTTTTCTCTCTTAAACTCCGTTTTTCTCACTTTATCTCATCCTATCTCTCTGTCCGTAAGATTAATCGCTTATCACTAGAATTAGCTTACTTATGAATGTATTGCAATCAAAGAAGAGATTGACTGCGAAAAAAAATCGCTGCAATTTGTTTTTAGTTGTTTGTTTTTTTTTTTGCAATGATTTTTCTCCGTGTTTTTTGAGTGTTTTGAGTGCGTGTGCGCTCGCGCCCTATACGTTAGTTTAAATATAGTTATATATAGTTTTTTATACCATGGTGCACGTGCTGTGAGGAGGGGGAGGTTTTGCTTGGTTGGTTGTGGAGGTTTAGAGATGGTGGTTGGCTTTTACTTCAGGGCGTGCGTGAAACGTGGGTGGGAGGAAAGGCCAAATGAGTCTACTAGCAGGGCGGCGATTAGGAGTTTTGGGGGTGATGGAAGAGGTCGTTGGGGGGAGGAAGGCGTTTGCTGCTGACTTAAGTCGACTTCTGCTCGGGCGGATTACTGCTGCGTCCCCAGGTGGTGCTCGGCACAAATTCGGCCGCGTGCGGATTCAGCGTACTGCTCTTCGCCATCTCGGTACTCTCCGGTTTGTCACGCTGGTTGCTGTTGTTTCGCGCTGGTCGATTTCTGCAACAACAACACAAAGTTTAATAGTAATCCTTTAACATATGAAAAGGTGCAATTTTTAACTTTCGTATATAACCTTAGAAATGCTTATAATTTGATAAGATATGAGAGAAACTTGATTATTAAACTGAAGGTTTTATCTGTCAAGTAATTCTATAAATACATTTTTTTAAATGTACTGCACTCGAATTTTTTTAGAGGAAGTTTTCGAAAAAATTGCTTATGAAGAAACTTGAAAATAAGAGCTAATACCTACAAAAAATGCTTTTGACCACAGAACTGAAGTAAAACTGAACACATTATTATTGTTAGTTATTATTTTCATACTTAGATGTTTTGCGAATTTGCGTTTTGACTGGGTTATGTCCCCGAGGGTGGATAGATCGTGGGGCTCTACTCAAAGGGCTTTAATGACTTGACCAGCCGAGCAAGTTTGATACGCCAACAACTTTCGGTGACAAACACAGTGTAATTGGATACGACAATATAAGTTTTACTTTAAAAAAATTAGCAAATGTAAATTCGAGTTCCTTATTCTTATTATTCTTCTTATTATTCTAACTAATTAACTTACAATTCACCTAAATATAAAGGAAAATTAACCCTATATGACTTAACAAAACAGCAGATAAGTTCGCTTATGTTTGTTGCCTACTCGCATAATTATTTTTGTTGAATAAACAATTTTAAATTGTTTCGCAACGTCAATGAAATGTTTACAAATAGTTATATTAAACTTACGTATTAGTTGAAAAATTATAAAGCAATTTTTAGTGAAAATTAAGCCAGCTATTAAACAATCTAAACAAGGGTTTGCTGCAGAGGATTCCAAACTTTTAATAGCAGTGACCTTTCTTTAATACTCGTTTTGACGGCCCCATGTTGTTTCGTTTTGTGGAGGAATTTATCACACTTATTTAGGCATAAAATAAGCCAGTTCTAGCATTTTTTGCTGGATTTTAATTTCTACTTTCAGATATAGAGAGACTTTCCGCACTTTCTGAGATATAAAAATCATTCAGTTCGAGCGTCTTTTGGCGGTTCTGATTCCTCTGAAGCATGTGTTGTCCTGCAATTACTCGCTTCAGTTATAGAGGGATTTATCGCACCGTTTGAGGTATAAAATACACCAGCTCGAGCATTAATAAAATACTCATGCAATTAGGTAAATTCTCGTACCTCCGCGGAAATCCATAGGGGTCTCCCTAGGGATGCTCGCCAGGTTTTCTGTATTCAAACCTAAAAACTGTTACCTATACACAAATAACCTCTGAACTCCAAAATAATAAACTCAACCTTAAATAGTCTCAATAACATTAACAATCAACCTACTAGATAAATTATTGCAAATTAGCAAAATGTTAAGCAATTATGGGCGACTTAAACAAAATTGCAAAAATATATTTATAGCAACACGAAAAAACTAGTTTTAATGCATTCATTAACTTGAACTTTCTCTCGCGCCTACCTCTGGCCAACGAATATCACGAGCCAAACCACGCCAAATCAACACAAATAAAAATAAACTTAGAATAATAACATTAGTTACTGCGACACTTACTGCGAGTTGTTTGCTTGACTGGGTTCATCCAACATGTGTTGCAGCATGCACTGTTCCATCAGTTCTTCTTCTTCGAGTCTTTGCAAAACCTTTAGAAATAAAATTTTAATAATTAGTATTTTTAATCGTTTTAACAAGATAAAAATAATTGAAATGATGTGAATTCGAGAAGAAAATAAAGGAAAAATGGAGAGAAAATGGGGAAAAAACAGATGAGGGAAAAGATAAAATGGAAAAAAAATGCAGAAAAGGGTAAAATATAACAAAAATTAGAGTAAGCAAAAAAGTGTAAACTATAGGCAACCAATATAACAGTAGACAGTAAACTAGAAAGTACCAAAATTAACTGACCTCCTTATCAAATTCCTCCTCGTTCTCCATCCACATGTACTCGGAGAAATCGGCGTCCTGCACAGGCGCCGGGAAGTCATCCGGCAAGGGCGCACCATTGCCGTTGGCGACGCCAGCAGGAGGCGCATGATGATGGTTCGCCGTCGGTGGTGCGTCGTTGAAGTAGTGCTCCTCGTCGTAATCGGTGAAGCCGTTCATATTGCTCGTTGGTGGCACCTTCATCGTGTGGCAACGCGCTCGTTCACCTTGTTTTCCTGCTGCTCCACACCGACGCAAAACAACACACGGAATTAAACCCAGGTTAGACAGATAGTGTGGGGGTGTCCACCATTAAAAGCAAGAGCAAAAAAAAACCAAAGCACACGCTCACCTGCTGGTTGGCTAGTTCGCTGCGACTCGCTGGCCTCGGTTGGTTCCTTCGCCTTCCTTCTTCTCAACAACGCCGCACGCACGCTCGACTCGCTCGCACACAAGTTTCAGGTTGTGAGGTGGTTTTTTTTCGGCTGCCAAACGCGCAATTCTGCGTGGAGGATGCACAGAAGTCACTCACACACTCGTTTATGGTATATGCATACACAAGCAGGATAAGCAAGCAGAAACACAGCCACACACACACGCGGTTCTGACGCCTGCAGAAAATTCGCCGTGCCTGCTGAGGAGTTGATGGCGCTTGCGGTAGTACACGTCGGTATTGTCCTCGTCGTCGACGGACTGTTTGTGCGGCGGCTGGCGTGCAGGGTACGAACGCGGGCGAAAAAGTGCGCGCGTCGCGACGAATGTGAGGGGGAATGAGTTTGGTGAAGGCACACGCGAGCCACACGAACGGCACCGGATTACCGAATGTCAAAACGATAGACGGCAATTTCCTTCAAACTGAAGGGAATTCTGCGCGTTACAGGCGTAAGTTTAAATCAAATGTTGCTACTTCTACACAGATGGCACAACGAGCAATATCTATCTTAATCCAGATCCCTAAATTATTTAGAATTATATAAACCAAATAACATTATTGTCATTTTTTATTGCTTTCATTTGTTTCTTTCGTTAATATAAGCTTATCTTTCCGACAAGTTCGTTTACCAGCTTACAAATGACACTACAAGAAACTTTTCGCAAAATTGTAAATTACCGATTTTTTAACCTATGCTCATAGTATGGGAGGAAGTAGAACACATACGTCAGTAGCAGTGCCATCTGTGATTCAATGGGATCTATAGCTCATACAGTTTCCGTGATATTTAGATTTTTCAAATTTTGAAAATTTCATTAACGAAATATCATCATTCTCGAGTTGTTTTCAAAAATATCCACTTTCAAGATGCAATTTGGACCAATTTTGACTAGCTCCGATCGGGATGAAACAATAGTTGCTATAATGACTTTTCATAGATTTACTTTTCAATGTTCCACGAATATACACGTCATAAATTTATGCCCAGATGGTTATCACCATAGAGAAAAAAAAGTTACCTTACATGCAACTAGAAAGTGTATTGAAACTTTGTTGCCACAGTACCAAAATAAACCTTTAGGCACTTCAAGTAACAATGTCAAAATCGGCTGTTACTTCTCTAACCTCAAAATTTGCACATGCATAAACAAAATTCAAAAATTACTTAATATCCAAAATTCCTACTAAAACAGTGTATTTACACCCAAAATGACGCCAATACCACCAGTACTCAACACGAAAAATCACAAACGTGTTATTACCAGAGAAAAACTCTTAAAGCAGCAGGTAAATATCATCTAACCAATTCTACCACATAATACTAAAAATTATAATTTTTCAAACATTACTAGATAATAGAACACACGAAAAAATGGGTCCTCTCATCAAAAATCATCCTGGACGAAGACTTCGACGCCTTGGAAAACGCACCATTAATTTTCCTTCCGCATATTATAAAAAATCAACCATGTTTGAGCGTGGCATTATCAGCAACTACTTTCGTGTTATTGTCAAAGTTTAACAACTTCAAACTTCACAAAAACCTATTCTTAAGTTTACTGCCGATTGGCTGCGAGTTGTTAAACCAAGGCATACATTGTTGGGATAAATACAAGTGTTTTAGAGCGGTCGAGAATTTTGTCAAGTATTTGGAGGAGCAGGCGAGTTTAAATAAGAAGATTTTAAGGCATTTAAAGATGAGAATGATGACCCTTGAAGATTTACAGTAAGTTTTTTTTTTTTCAATTTTACTCATATTTGTTGTTTGAAAGACTTAAAGAGGTGATAATTCTTTAGAAATAAACTAAATGAGGAAGCTTTTAATATGCTACAAACGAATGATTTGAAATACGCTCAAGAAACCTATGATATGCTTACAAAAGTATGTAAAACGCTTCAAAAGCAGTTGGTAATACAAGCTGAGTATTCATCGCCTCAATATACGTTTATGGGACAGTGGAATTTCGAGACATGTTCAGAAAATCCGAGTTTTTATGAAGTTTCGAGTTGTATTGAGGTAATTTTTCTTTTTAAAACTTTCCTTCGTGTTTTTCGTTATTAAAGATAGTAAATTTCTTTATAACATCTTAAATTTTCAGAATTTAAGCGAATTATACATTCTCCTAGCTTCTAACTTGATGGGATCGTCTGTTTTTGCTTTGGAGACTGTTTTCTGGCAGTTAGAAAACGATTTTTATACTGTTTTCAACACAATTGTTGTGATTGGTAAGCTTTTGAAAGAAACAACGAAGAAAATGGAGAGTTTTTAAAGAAATGTCATCTACGTTGGAAAAACCTACAGAGATTGTCAGAAAAAGTAAAAAAGAGGATAAGAAGCTATCAGTGTATTCAGAAGCTTTAGAAGAGTGTAAAAATCGTGTTAGGGTTATCTATCAAATGGTTGATAGTCTGCAAGAGCAGAATTCACAAACTCGCTGCGTTTTTCTCGAGGAAATTTTGGAGAATTTTGAAATTTCGACAGTTTTGGTTAGGAATCTTCTCGGATATGAAAAAAGTTTGGTTATGGTTGATCACGATCAAGATGAGGTTAGGGAAGATGTCAACAACTGTGGTTATGCTGCTGGAAAGCCAAATTTAATGATTGTGAACGATAAGGAGGCTGAAATTGGAAGTGATAATGAAGAATTTGCTTATTCTCCTCGTGGTAAGTTTTTTTAAAAACTTTTTCCGATTTAAGCCTAATAATTGTCATATAATTAAATGTAATAATGAAATAATTAATTGTAATAATGATATAATTAATTATAATATTGATATAATTAATTTTCATAGATTCAGACAATGAATTTGATCAAAACCACCCAAAAAACCAAGAGAACTTATATGAAGATTATGAAATTGCAAACAAATCAGTAGCTGTGCAGAATTTAATGCTTCAAGAACTAAGAAATCGAATGAAAGACGTTCGAAGGATTAAAATATCACGAACACCAGCAGGTGACTTAATTGTACAGGTAAAATTACTCGAAATTCGCATTTTAACGAAAATTGTGACTTTTACAAAAAATATTTATTTTTTACAAATATAGGAACGTCCGGAGACATTACAAGAATCGGGAGGTCAAAATATACCAAGTTTGGCTAATTTTTCCGAAATCATTACCTCATCTCTAAATATCGGCCCAAATGAAGTTTCGTCATCGATTAGTGAGTTTCCAATAGAACTACCTCCTCCACCGCCACCTTTCGGGCACAATTTACCGAAATTTCAACTATCTAAAGAGATTTTAAATAATTTTAGTGCGTGCAGTGTGTTACAGCAAGTAAGTATTTATAAATTATTGCTTTCTTTAAAGTTAAAGATGTTGTATTTTTAGAATGTAAATAAATCACTGTTGGCTTCAATTTCATCGATGGCACAGCAACGAAATCAAAGAGAGGACATTTTTGGCTGTGATGGTGATGAGTATGTGCCAACTGATGATTCTTCAGAGGATGAAACTTGTTAACATTTTTATATCATGGTTGTTATTTATTGTTAGAGATTTTTTCGCTTGTGTTATTCATTAATAAATTTAAAATTATGGTTATTTGTCTGTTTTTTTGTTAATAATCTATTTGAAGTATTGTACGAGTGGGTATAATTGAAATACTGTGTATTATGAGTTGCATACCTTAATGTACGAAGATTGATTAAAGAAGTTGCCTACATTTTATTTGAGTTGAAAATGAGGTTAATTTTTGGGGTTGGCAATGATGCCGTTATTAGAGTTAACTTCGATGATATATAACATGATTTCTTAACATGTTATTTCAAAAACGGTTGCAAGAAACACAACAACAAAACTGAACATTTCTTGGAAAAGAAGTTTTTACACGATGTATATCTCAATAATTATCCGACATTTAGGCATAAATGTATATATCAAAACAAACTAAATTTAATAAGGAATCGATCCGTATATGAATGGACATTCTATAACATGCAGATTAGAAAGTAATTTAGAAAAATATTGAATTTCAGGTTTTAGTTCTGCATTTTGTCGCTACGTGGTTCTGAAATATGCAATTTCCTTCTACAAATTAAATTCTTAAATATGCGTTTTATACTAGTGATATGTAAATTTGTACCCTATTTCTAAGTCTATTCTCAAAAAGTTGCCTAAATTCATTTATATTTAATAATTTTATGATTAAAAGTAGATTATAGAAAAATAATTACATTAAAGTATTGTTGGTTGCCTACAACAAACTCTTTCAAAGCAACTAATTCAAATCAGCATCGTCGTGGCGCTACTGGTATTCAAACCGTCGTACACCACGAACCACCTCGCGCTCAGCAGGAGCACCACTTCTCCAGCGGTCCGCGCGCGTCTGCCACAACGCGGCCAGCCGTTGCAGGTTGAGCGTGTCACACACTCAAGTCCCTGCTCGCGTAATAACGTCCGCCAGTGAAACGTTCGTGTGTGTATAGTGGTGTGAGTGCGCCGTGGCGTGTACGAATATGCACGCACGCAGGCCGCTGTCGTCGTGTGCGGCGTGCGCCCGTTAGGCCCATCCTGCTAAAGTGCTACACAAACCACCCTACCAGTGCAGAACACTAGCGTCCCGCAGGATGCTGTGCTACGATCGTCGCGCAGTGAAACAAGTGAAACACGCACACACACACGCGCGTAAAACGCAGCGCAAATAAGTCCTCCTGCCGCCTATGTTAGAAGCCAACCAAGTTCCGACAGCAGGAGTAGTAGTAGTGCAGTGCTAACGGACGCATGGAAAAACCAACACATGCATCTCGCTGAGGAACGGTGAGTAAACCTTGAAAAACTTTGTTTTCGGTTGTTAAGCAGGTGAAGAAGAATTGTTGTCAAATGTCAAAATTTCAATGTGTCAAAACTGTCAAATTATAAATTTCGATCTAGAAATTTATTTTTTTAAAGTTTTTTTTACTATAAATATTAAGTTGAGGAGTTTAAGAGTTTGAAACCCTTCTCTAAGAGAAAATTAAAAATATAGTTTAAGAATCTCAGTGAAATGTCGAAAAACGTTTTTTTGTTAGAAAATTCAAAATTATAACCATATTTCTTTAAAATGTCATGTTTATTGCCTGAAATTCTTATCTAATGATAATTATACCTATATTTGCTTAAAAAACAATAGTTTAAGACTGCTTAAAGCTTACAATTACTACTGATTTCTGCCGTCAATTTAAAATATTTATTTACCACTTCTCGTTTTTATCGATGTTTTTTTTTTAATTAAACTTCCAATGAAATTTTTGCTACTGTCCTTCATAAAAAATCAAGTTTTTAAGTTTTAAAGCTATAAAAACGTTCAAAACCTTGAAAAATAGCACAAATCAATTTAGTTCCGACAACAACCACGTTATTGTCAATCAAAGAAGCGCTACAATCAGTTTCAAAACTGCTAAATTGTTTGCTTCTTCTTATCTAACGCTTATCAATTCCTGTTGCGTGCTCGATGCTCAGTGTCTCGCAAGCAGTAAGCATTGTATGCAATCGTTTATTACGCTCCGTCCACCCCGCATTTTCTTATTCCATCCTGTATTTGAGTGTCACCCATTCATTAAAACCGTACAACTGCTTGGCTGTGGCTCGCGCACACTGAACACACGCTGCAGGGCGGGCAGGACAGGAAGACGGCTTACTCATCATGCCGTGCGAAATTCTCGGTTTCAATTAGTTCTCGCATGTGCACTCATGTGCTCATCGCCTCAGTGTGTGAGTGTGTGCAAGGTGCGAATACGCCGCCATCTTGTCGCTGGATAAACATTTTTTCTGGTACAAGGTAAATGGTTGTTAGTCCATAAATTATTTCGTTAAATATTGGTGTTTGGCGAAGTTATTGCGTCGTTGGAGTTTGCAAAATGTTTGCAGGATGTTGGGATGTAGAATTCTCAACAGTGATCATGGCTTTTTTTCTTGGTTAATTTTGTTTAAACTTGATAATTGATTGACAAAGTTGTGTTATCACTCATGTTGGGTTATAATGTGAACTTTGAGTTGAGTTATTTTTTAACAATTTTAAGTTATGGTGATGTTTAACGTGTTTTCATGTTGAGTTATTTCAAGGATATTGCGATAATTAATGCGTTACACTCGTAAGACTAAAGGTCATCTTTTTTAGGTTATGCTGATAGAGTAAAATATATTGAGCTTTTGTAGGTTATAGACGATTTTTAATATGGTAGTTTAATTAAATAGGTTATGTCAAATTTGATTAGGTTAAAATTGCATAGATAGATGTTAAGGTTGGATAAATACTAGGCGGGCCGGGCAGCCTAGTGGGTAGAGCGTTGGTCTACAACACAGGCAGACGGGGTTCGAGTCCCCGAGATGGACAATTCAACAAATGTGAATTAATAATTAATTCACACATACATACATATACAACACACATACTTCTACCCTACCAGCAATCAACTTTCAACAATTAAAAACTTTCCGCATGCGCATCATAAGATGCAACTATCAACACTTCACACTCTACAAACATGCTACTACTACTACTACACACACACACACACATTATTCAACACCATACTTCAACAACATCAACATCAATAACAAAAAATAATAATAACACATGTCGGAAAGACCGAAATGGTCGATAGACAATAAAATATATCAATTATTTATTTATTTTTAGGATTAAGATTGAGAAAGTTAGGTTAGGTTTGGTGAGGTTAAAATATATTATTGCAAAATTACGTTAACTTTGAGAGGAATATACTATACTTAAGGAGAAGGAAATGCTTAACCTTATTTTATGTCTTTAAAATTGTTGTTTTTAATATATAGATATAAAATCAAGGTTCTCAGACCTCTCCCTCCTCTTATCTCTCTCTCATACTACTCTAAATATGTTACTGCGTAGAGTTCAAGTCCGAGGTAAATTTTTTTTCGTGGGGTGCCCTTTAAAATTTGCCCTGCTCGCGGACCCCACCTAGTGACATTGGTGTTAATGAGATGAATGTATTAGTGTATAAATGCCTCAGGGAGACCTTGGTCAACTTTGTCCCAAGCAGGATTCTCCTGTTTATTTTTGCAGTTCGTGAAACCGGGTTGTAACGGAAAATCGCGGGACCAAAATAGTTTTCCTTTATGGACAAGTTTCTGCCTATTTCCGATCAATACGAAACAGCAATGGGGCAAATGGCTTTTTCGGAAGCCAAGGTAGCAAAAAGCCAAATAGTGTATTGATATCAGTATCCTCTACGATAAAATTGGCAAAAACGACATTTCGACAGGGTTCGCCCTTGCCGATTTATGATATCGCCCATTATTTACCCATATGAAATATTCATGACCTAACCTAACTTTACCGATATTAAAGAATGACCATAAGACGCAACATTGAAAGCGAAATTTTGGCAATGTCATTTTTTGTACTCGTATTATGGCGAAGAATGTCGCCTACATTTCTATACACCATTCGCAATCAGCCGGCGAGCAACCATCTGCTACGCCTTCTACGTTCGCACATTGCAAAATTGTAGGATTTACGGCGCCGTTTTACTTTCTTTTTCATTTTCAAAAAACGAAATAAAACAACATCGCAAAATTACATAACTGGTAGGAATGGCCTACCAGTTTATTTTTAGCATCGAAAAAATGGAAGCAATGCACTGTGCGCCGCATAATTGGCGATAATTATAAATTGCTCATTCATTATTCATTGTCTCCTTTAGCGTTTGCAATAATTATATTTACACTAATGGATAGACTGCTTGATATTATGTATATCAAGTATATATAGTTCAATCTGTTTAAATTCTAAGTAGTTTTAAGTATAATAAATAGTTAGAAAATAGCAACATAATATAATTATATTTTCTTGTGATTTGTATAATGTGTAAAGTGTGTTTTCCTGGAGGCAGGAAAAATACTCACTTTGCAAATATGTCGGCGTGGATTCCGTGATGGCAGGTTATTAACAAAAGCGCTGATAAAATCACTCTAATTGACAGTGTGAGTCGATGCGACGGTGTCGGGCATAGTGCGGCGCGGCGTGGCCTAAGTGACTGACAATGGGAAGCTCCAGAGTTGACACCTCAGATTTTCTTGAAAATACCATTTGGTTTACACATGCACCAGTATAGAATAATACTAGTAATTAATTATAATCTAGTGTGACGCGGCTGTCCATTTTTATTGTTTTATTTAGACTTTTTAAAATTATTTTGGGAAACAAGAACACATATTCCAAGATTTCACCTTTTGCAGTATCGATCATTCAAAATGATTCAGGCGCCCTACAAGCTATGCCAAGGTGAATCAAGTTGTCTGTAATCTGTTGAACGCGAATGTCTTTTAGCTGCAATAATTTCCCGAAATTCTTTTTTAGCTTGAGCGTTGAGACGTTTCTGTCGCGTATAACTAGTTTCTAGTATTATTCTACAAGTATACCAATTTTCATACAATTCTGAGGGGTCGGCTCCGGAGCCTCACTTTGTGAGTAATGAGGTGACTTTGCATTCGCACGCTGCACCACATCGCATCGCGCCGGTTTGTATTTATTTCAATGAAACGATGATGTATACACATGGCGCGCTTTTCTACTGCCATTTACCGGCGAAATGCGTCATTTTCCAATTGGGAATTATTGCTATTAAACACCTGCCAATCAATTTTCAATTTCAAATGTCATATTATTTGATTTCTGTCGTTTCTGCTCAGGCCAAGACTAGTATGTTATGTTAATTACGTTGGGCAGTTCTTGGTTGTGTTACTTTCGCTAGGCTACAATACACAGGTTTTGAAACCCCGAAACTTTATTGCTGCTCTTGACTTTTCAAGTACGGTTGACCGCTCCTTCATTGTTAAGTTAATCATTTGACAACACCGAAAAAATAATTTATGCACTGGGTGTTGCAAACCCGGTTTTTCTATCTGGCCGCGCTATTAAAAGAGAGGGAATGTCCGTCGCTCTCACTTTCACAACCACCCGTCATTGGTCAGTTCGTCCCTTCGTCCGAGCTGAGCTTGTCACGTTAGCGCGTCGCTAGTGCGTGGCAGCTGGCAATGCGCGTCACCGACGCTTTCGGGGTTTCTTTGTCATATCGTATGTATAAAAAGGAGATAGGTGATGACCAGTTTCTGGAAACATTCAGTCTCTTTATTGTACACTTCAAACTCCGAAATGTTTTTTTACGACATGTGATTATGGCATTTATGATTTAAGTCACTTTCGGGGATATTACCTGCTCCTCATCCATTTGTTATTAGTAAACATGAAGACATTTCATAGGTTTGACGAAAAATTAGAGGATTTGCGAAAAAGCAACAAGGATATAGCATTAATTTAAAAAATTCATAGTTAACATAATCTGCAGAAATATATTTTAGGCAGAAGGGTCACATATGATTGAAGAGAATTAGGTAGAAAATGAAACGAAATTTCAACATGCTCAGGCCACCAGAATGTACCAAGAAGCGAAATAAAAATTAACAATGACCAAAGAGGAACCTTCCTGATGAACAAATGCTACGAAACTGAATGTATCAAGCAGGCAAAGCACTATGAATAAACTCTGGAAATTTCAACTTTCTAGCTCAATCGGAAATATTTATGCGGCAAATTTTATGCAGTTAATTATAATTCATTTTATGCAAGTGCCGCAGTAAAATTTGCAACAGATTTTAGTTAAACCCAAGTCGCAAATATTGCTAGTGGCGCCACTTTGCTATTTAATTTCATTAATTTTAAATACTGTTTTCAAATTTAAAGACAGTTTTTCAAATACAGATTTATTTTAAAACATATTACATATTATTATTGAAAATAGTGGGAGATCCGATTTGAAGGACAATGAAAATAGTTGTTGACCTAATGGAGGACTTAATCCTTATGTTTAAGGATTATTGAAGCTATCTCAGCCACTATAGGCATTGGTGCCACGTAGAGGGTTTGAAGACAGATTTATATACTGATTTGTTACAGATGCACCCGATGTGCATTTTTTTGTTGTAATTCTTATAATAGTAGACTGCTTAGTGTCTTAGAGAACAATTGTTGTGGGTTCATGATTGTAGAAGCTCACTTTTAACAGTCCCGTTATAAAAAACTTGATTTGACAACGATAGATACAAACAAAAGAAAACAAAATAATTAATAACTTCTTAAATCTAGAGACATTCGATATCGTTCATGGCACTTGCGTTTATGTGCGTCCAAATAATTATCATCAAATGTAAATCTCCTGGGTCGTGCTGGAACATTCCGTCGACGAAGGGTATTAAAATCATATGAAAATATGCTGCTTACCGCGTATTCTGTTTTTGAGGGAGTAACCAACTTGAAGGTTTTAGTCATTTTGAAGAATGAAAATATACGCAGGCATACATTACGAGAAAGAAGCCGATCGATTTAATCTGCATGTAGCATGTAGTCGTTCTTTAATGATAGAGTATTTTTAAATCAAGTATTGTCAATATATCAAAAAAAGCAAAAAGGTTATGTCACTCGGAGCAATAAATGAAACGAAAGTAATAAATTTTAAAACTCGTCGCCGGTCGGAAACACCGATTATGGCTGATTACTTACTAACGCCATCTAACAAATTAGGTTGAACCAATCAATTTTATTTCAAAGTCTCTAATATAACATGCGCTTTTCTATCTTATATTTTCTCTGGTTGGGATCATTGTGCGACGTGTCTGAAGCACTAGATACCGAAAAAACACGTACAAAACACAATTGTGCTATCACAGTATCAAACTCACCAAACCTACCTTATCTGATGTGACCATACCTAATCTGATGAGCCCTTATCTAATCTGATATAACCTAACATGATATAAACTAACTTAACCTAATGTGTCTGAAGCAATCTGATGTGACCATACCTAATCAGTTATAACCTAATGGGACCTAACCTCATTAACCTACATTGGTGTACCTGATCTAATGTAATCTCAGCTGACCTTATCAGATTAGGTTAGTGTTGCATTAGTAAGGTTGCTTCTCATTCAGACAGTTAAGTAAGTTATGTTTAGGAACACAGATCAGTAAGTTGTGTTGGTTCAGCTAGATTAAGTTAGATTAATATCTTATTGTAAGTGTAAGAAAGTACATGAAAGTATTTTGCGGGTTATATTTTACTTTCCGATCTTTTTTCGTTCCTGCAACAGGAAACTGAATATTTTAAGATGGAAAGTAACTGACTGAAGTCACATCGTAAATTCGCGATTGATTAATACGCGTACATGAAAAAGGGAATGGTTTGCAGGTTACGCAGGCGACTTTCATCTGTCACACATGCGACGATCATGCACGCACTCGATAGTGTTGCCGAGTTGATAAAGCTGAGCATCGTGCGTAATTTAATTTACTGCCCGGACGGCATGGCATCGACAGCGATTAGCAGACGATTAGTCTGGAGAGCGCGATTAGCAGCTTGATTGATACAGGCGTAATTGAACGTTTGCAACTGCGTGGCTTTGAGTAATCGCGCTCATAATTCACTTTTTCCCCGATTTTAAGTAATTGTAGGTTATTAGATGTAAACGCCTTTAATTTAGATATTTTTTGACCTTTGTTCATAAGAATTACTTTGTTACATAAGAATTATTTTAAGAATGTTTTTATTAATATAATTGTGAATATTACTGTAAATTACTATAATATTTTGATAAATCGATTTTTTTACGATCATATAAAACAGGGGTAAGCAACATGTGGTCTGTCAAATTTATTTTATTTGTGCGGTTTGATCATATACAAAGGTTGGTCACCTCTGATCTAGAATCCTACAAATATCTATAAAATGGTCAAACAAGTTGGTTTCATTATTGGCAGGAAAAAACTAGGAAAAAAGCACGGTATCATAAGAACTATTTAACCTATGCGTTTATACCTTTCTATAGCCACGAAACTATCTCTTACCACTTCCATTGAAAGTACGGTAACTTCCAAACATAATTCGCGTGAAAAAGCATTTTAATTATACAGTGAAATGCATTCGCAGCTATTTGCTAATACAAGTTGCAGTTAAGTGTTGTTTTTAGACATTCGACATTAATAACAGGTGTGTCTTGTTCAATCTATCTATCTCTCAGCCAACGCACTGCACTCATGATTTATTTATGAATAAACGTTTAACGATTCTATACTTATATAAATTTCCACACTTTTCGTAGACATTTAGTGGATGTTAAACACGATTTGGCTTTTGTTGTATTGAAGAAATTGTCGGAGGAATAGACAAATGGAAGAAAAGTGAAAACAAAAATGAAATGAATTCAAATCGCTTGTCATTCAAGCGCACGTGCAATTAATTTGTGCAGACACAAAGATGAGAAAGTTACGTTTGAATAAACTTGAACGAAATTTCTAGTTCAATGTCATCACAATCTGGACTACGTTTAATTAAATTAAATTATTATTTGCGTATTCATACGACATTCTTAGGTTTGGTCGTCATATATTTTGTGTTAAAGAGGAGAGCTTTCTTTTGGAAAAAAATCTAAGCGATGTAGTTTAACCTGATGTGATCTATAACTTGATATAACTTAGCCTTTATTAACTGACTTAATCTGATGTGATCTAACCTAATCTGTTGTCACCAAACCAGGTGTAACTTTATCTAACCTGACGTTAGCTAACTTAGCCTGATGTAACCTAACTTAATCTGAAACTTCCTCATTGATCCTCTGACGTAACCCAGCCTTAAAGTATAATCGGGAAAGAATTAAAATGGGCTCTTACTTAAACAGATTTTGAACTTGCCTAATCTGCATGTGAGCTAACCCAACCTGATATTACCTAACCTATCCTGATGTGATAATTTGATGCGACCTTCCTCAACTTGAGGTAAGTTAACTTTACTTGATGAAACCTAAAATAAACGGATCTTACCCTAGTGAACCTCTGATGTAACTTATCTTAATCTTATGTAATCTAATTTCATGGAACCGTTTCAGATGTGAGCTAACCTAACCCTGCAATGACCTAACCTAAAGTGAGCCAACCTAACTTGAAGTGATCTATCCTATCTAATGGGACCAAATTTACAAAATACAATTTACCCAAATCGGTTTTATAGCTAAAATGGTATTAAATATACTCGAAATGAAATTCTCAGTTTAAGCCATCGTTAAATTACGCTTTGAATAAACTTTTGCTAATCGTCACGGTGGCAAACGAGTGTTTAATCTGCACTTATTGATACTTTTCCTCAGCAACATCGTGTGCACACGCAGCGGCAATTTCCACATTGGCCTCTACATGCAAATAATTAAATTATCATTTGAATCGCTTTCAAACGCCGCGCGGGAAGAAGACGGTGAAGTGTGATCTTCTTCAGCAACTTTGGCAGAGATAGATTTGTGCTTTGAAACTCAAACGTAGCCAGCTAATAAATAACATCAAGATTATAAGAATTAGTTGGTAAAATATTTAAATTTGTCTAGCATATATTGAAAGCGGTATTTAGAAGAGGGGCGATGACTCGACTTCTGTGCGTGATTCCGCATACTTTGCGTCGAGGCCTCCTCCAGGAGCTTATAAATATTAATAGCTAATTACGTATATTGTGCTGTGCTTCCATTTTGGCATGGGAGTGTGAGGTGGAGTGTGACTTGGTGTGTCGATCTGGTTTATGCAAAGTTTCTGAGGTTAAGAATTAAGGTGTATTTGTAGACTTTGTTACAATACAGTCAGTTTGAGTCTATCCCGAAAGCCCGAAAATTTATTGCCCTTGTTGACTTTTCGTGTACGGTTGATCGCACCTTTATTGTTATGTTAATTGTTTACAACACCGAAAAAATAGTATACGTACTGGGTGTTGCAAACCCTGTTTATCTACCTAGTCGCGCTATGAAATGAGAGAGACTATCCCTCTCGCTTTTCGTGGCGGAAATGGAAATACATTAATCTTTTTATAAATGCCCGGCAATTACACAAGACCTGCGCATTCTTCACGCACTTAATCGCTGGTCGATAAGTGTTTTTAATTTCTATCTAGATAATCTTCTAAGCGGCTTGATTCCGTAAATATATGCAGGCGTGATATACGATGCGAAAATGCTGGATAATATCTTGTACCTGGCATATCTTTCTTAGGGGTTGAAACATCATCTATCTCCTTTTAATACATAAGATATGACAAAGAAACCACGAAGGCTCTGGCGACGCACACTGTCAGTTGTTGAGTGCGGAGACGCCGCAGCTAAGAGGGCGCGATGGACTCTCCTTCACTACCTAGCGCGGTGAAGTTTTGGAAACATTCAGTCCTCTTTATTGCACACTTGAAACTTCGAAATTTTTGGTTTACCACGTATGATTATGGGTTTTACGACTTAAGTTACGTTCGGGGTACTTGCCTGTGCCCAGTCAGTTTTACTGTGAAGAATTATAGGATGAATAATATAGCAGGTAATAGTTTCGTAGAAATAACAAGGTACGAAATTATGCTGATTGAATAATTTTCAGCCCAATCGCGAGGACTAAAATAATGAGTAATGACGTAACCGAACTTGAAGTAATCTAACCGAATACAACTTAACCCACAGTAGTGAAACTTAATCTAATGGATTCTAATCCAATTTGATGTAACCTAATTTAACTTGATGGAACCTAATCTAATCTAATGTGACTTAAACAAACATAAGTTAGTCGAATCTAACCTAACCTAATTCGGTGTAATCTAATCTTATGGAACCTATTCCAATCTAATCCAACCTATTCCAATCTGAAGCAATCTAACTGGTATCTGATGATACCTGACTTAAAGTAGTTTAAACTGAGGTGTACGTAAAGACATTACTCAAAGTAAGTAAAATTACTTAACCTATGATGTTGTTTGTCTCTCGTATTAATGATATTAACTTCATATTTACTAGACTACGTAAAACGTTAAGAAAAGTGAAAAATAATAACTCCTAACTAATAACTACTCAATTCCAATATAACCAAACTTGTACATCAGTACAAACTGCATCAAATAAAGCGAAGTGACTTAAGTCACTTTTCTCTCCGCGAACAACAACCAGAAACTAATTGTTGGTGTACGCCTAGTAAGCAAAGGCACATGCCATAAATATACCGAAACTGGGTGGAAAAAAGTAGTTGCCTCCCGATGGGTATTCACGTTTGAATATGTGTGGCCATGTGACCAAAAGTGACCATGCCACACCATATTCAGGTGGTCATTTGGCGCGAGCAGCCTCGGCGCGGTGCATTCAAATTATAAGCGGCGACCGGAGTGGAGTTGTACTGTTGCATTGAGAAGCAGCTCCAAAGCGGTCGCACGCTGCGAGCGAGCATGATCACAGAGTATCCAGCCGGTGTGATCATTGAGATCCATTCGGCGCTGTATGGTGCGGCAAGGCGCGAGTCTCGCCAAGATCGCATTTCAATCTCGGTCCGATCGATTCGACATTTGTGCAGACCTCGGCGCGGCGCTCGGACCGTCGTCGATTTCGTCGATGCATACTTTCGTTTTCAATGCGATATGATGCCGAAGCGGGACACTGGCAAACCGCAGACGAAACACATCGGCGAAAACGTATACGTTTTGTTTCATAACCTATTACAGCAATTACGAAAAGAAAATCATCTGTTATTATTGGGAAATTTTTTCTTTTGATTATTATTTTTGTTCGCTTAGTAGTTTTGCATTTATCAGGAGCTAGGTTTAAATAAAAGAAGAAATATTGATGATTATTTCTATTAATACCAGTTTATTATTCCTGATCCTAGTCCTAGACCTGATTCCAGTACAATTTCTAGTAATAGTGATATTACAACAAATCCATTCTTATTCGAAGCTTTGGTTGATATTCCAGTACTTGTACTAGTCCTAATCCGATTTCTAGTTTTAATCCTACTAGCCCCAACGTTATTCACAGTCGTATTCTTATTTCTAGTCCATGTTCTTGTCCTAGTCGTATTCCCATTCTAGTTCTTGAGCGATTGCCTATATTATTACGAGGCCCTGTGCCATTCCTAGTCTATGACCGATAAGAAATTAACAGCGAACCTTCCATCATCTAGATAAAATTACCCCATTTAAAATAACATGTAAAATAAAATTTTGACATTCCATACTGGAGCTTCTAATATATTATAGAATGTATTATTGCAATCAGATCCGTAGTCTTCGATTTGTAATATCAAATACCGAACGTATGTAATGATCAATTAAAGTGGATGTCTCTTATGGAAATTAACATGCAGGACTATAAAAATCATCACACCTTTTGATCTATCAACCTTTGCTAAAAAGTATTTAACTAAAAACAGTCACAAAAAATTCAACAAATGCGCCGATGTAAATATCAATAATTAATATCGCTGTTAACTTCTTATCACTTAGTCTATGTCCTCAGTCTCAATCCTCTTCCTAGTTTCTGTCATTTTCATTAAACTGTTGGTACCTAACCTAATCTGATGTGCCTTAAACTAGTGTGATGTAAGGTTATCAATTCAGTTCTATTACTTGCCCGAGTCAGAATATCCGCCATTCTTAGAGGTATAAAGCAAACTTTAGAGATATTCCATGGTTTAATTCAGTTGGACTTGGTCTTAATCATCTCTATAGGAAAGTTATTGCGTTTTCTCTGCTAAATTTTACTTTTTCGCATCCCAAGTGAATAAAGTAAAATCACCAGGAATAGAATTAAAATAAAAGCTAATATATTTGTTTCGGAATATGGAAAGTCAAATGACTTAAATCATGATTAACGTTTTTAATTACTTTAATTGGTTGTCTTTAATACAAATTTTGCAAAGGTTGTTTGCTTTAAACGATTTATCATGCTTTCTGCAAACGTTTAATTAAAGTCTATTTCACTCTTTTTAGGATTCATATAATTTCAATCACGTAAAGTCATTAACTTTTCATATTTGCATATTTCCTGGTTCTCCGACCGATTTAAGGACCAAAATTCTCCTTCATTTGGTCATACATCCTTAAATTCTTCTACCTTAAGGAAAATTTAGAAATTTTAATGATTTACTGTTTTAAGTTAGATTTCCTTTGACTCAAGTCCTTTTAACTTACGTCCAGAGGGAATAGCAAAAAATGATGATAAATAATTCCAATCTATATGAATTTGCAGCAGTAAGTGGCAATTTTCTTTGACGATTTTGCCATCGTTCTTGCAGCGCACTAGGAAAAAGAAGTGGAGCTAAATTATTGATAGGTTTACTGTTAGGCATTAGTCATAACCGGCGGCGGAGCGTTTTGCTACAGTTATTCCACGACTTGTTGGATAGACTTGCGGCGGCTTTCAGAGAGATATATACACGTAGATTGGACGCCGCCTGCCGACCGGCAGCCGTGACAGCAGCTTGCTGCAGGAAAAGAGCAGCAAACGCTCCGGGATCGCATGTGTCGCGCGCGCATAAATAATTGAAAATCCTGCCCTTGCGGTTGTTCATACCTACGTGAAAAGTGGAAACAAGTTGGGTATAACTGGATTAGACGATGCGCTCTACGGACAGCAAGTACCAAAAAAAAGAACGACGAAGAAATGCGTGGATGTCTCCTAAGCCAGTATGTATTACCTCATCGGATGCATTTCCTGAATGCATGTGGAACCGGCTTGGGTTAAGTCATTACGCTCAGGCCTCTGTTTTTCTAGTCAAGTCAAGTTTTTCTGCAGATTTATAGTTTTTTTTATTAGTCATGTCACGGAGTACTTGGCTTTTGTACTTTAAAGAGAGGACAGGCAATTTTTCGAAAAATAGGGTTACCAAATATATATCTTTTGGTAACCCTATTTAATAAAAATGTCATTTTACAAGTTTCTTTAAATATGCATATTATAAGTTTGATATCCGTAGATATATCAATTAATTTTAAAATTTTGGTAACCCTACTTGTCTAAAACCCAATTTCTACCACCCCTTTACCATTCCTCCCTCATGCCTTTACGATTGAGAAAGGAAAATTCTTTTTTGAAAAGTAGAATTACCAAATATTTTACTTTTGGTAACCCTCTTTAAAAAAATTGCTTTCTCGTCAAACTTAAGTTTTCTAAATGGCCCGAGCAAGATTCTCAAAAACTTTTTTTTTTACTTTTGGTAACCCTAGATAGGTCATTTTTCATGACAAGATGATGGTAGTAGTGCGTTCGAGAAGGTAAACAAACGTCTCTTAACAAAATGTTCGCAGCCGAATTTCCGATGATTCCTCGATTTTGATAATTCATTTTTGTACTATTCCATATTTCTTTAAAATTTGAATATTTTAGTTTCGAACATTTGGTAACCTGTGTCCCATTCAAATTTATCAATTTCCAATCTAAAAGTTTATAAAACTCCATTCTTCAAATTTAATAGGATGCACTTTTGATAATTTTATAAAATGTCACATTTGGTAACCCTATCTTTCAAAAACGTATTAAATCTAAAGTGATTTTCTTAAATTTGGAAATTTTGGTAACCCTGTTTGAGTTAATCAAATTTTCGTCACCCTAGCCTAAAAAGCTTCGTCGCATTTTCATAAAATTTGACGTGATTTTGAAGGCACTGTTTAATATTGTAGCAATAAGATTTTTACGTTTGGTAACCCTACCTTCAAAATTTAACTTTTTGTCGAAAAATTCTTGGCTTTGTTATTGAAAATTGTCCACTTGTCCGATTAAATTTTTGTTCACATTCTGTTTTCATCAAACTTTTGGTAACTCTACTTGTCTAAACGAATTTTGACCACCCTATTCCCAGTTTTCCCCATTTTCTACCCCTCCCCCTATTACCTTGATGTGGCGTGTAGTCCGGGCGCTCTCTCGTGCGTGGCTGACGTTTATTATGCGCCTGCATGATGCATCCGTGGCATGCAATCGCATTCACTTTTCCACGATGCACATTTCATCCCCCGCCTTAATGTATGTCCAGTCACGCTGCCCCCATCCCGGTCGTACGTGTCATGTGTCATGGTCAATTGCATGTTGCACGAGTGCATACGTGTCTAGCCTTTGTCTGGCCCACGTTGGGAAAGCTGCAAAAGCAATGCGACGGTTATGATAATAGGGGGTGTTTATACCGGCGACAATCTCCAGCATAATCGGTGGAATAACACGCTTAATTATCGTCGAGAGTCCTGAATATATTATGGAAATTGGGGTATTGTTTTTGGGGAGAGTTTTTTGGGGGATTTATGGAAGTTTTATGGGATTTCTTGATGATAATCATCGACGGGAAGTCTTTAAAGTTGTTTGCGTTCATTTATGAGCTTTTGTTTGACTCTAGAAATCGATTCAGGTTCGTATTTGAAGTTAAGGAGAAAGAGAGGACATTAAACGTGTATAATAAGTTGTCTACCGTACGAAATTCAATTTTCTTTGTTTTTACTTTATTTGATGGAAAATACTTTAGAGTTTAAAGCACGTTTAATAATAATTCCTAGAAAATGTTATTTAGTAATGGAGGTATGGACAAGAAATTGCAGCGCGAGCTGAAGGTGGATGCTGAAACTCTTACGTGTGAGGAAAGAGCATTCCCTACGAGTTGTACTTCATTCTTTTTCTACGACTATTATATGTCATAATAATAATGAATAATAAACTATAATGAATAGTTTTCTGGTATCGCTGTGTCTGCTGTCAACATTTACAGGTTATGTGCAGTCACGGCGGATCGGGAACGAAGCTTCGAAGTGCCCAGTGCGTTGGCCGTGAGTCTGAGAGCACACCAATGCATAACGACTGCAGCTTGTCTAGAACTATGTTATGTAGTACTGTTATAATCAGCCATACGTTAGGCAGATTATAACTTAATCAAAATTATTAATATAATGTGCACATATTAAAACAGGAGTAGAAATAGAATCAAATGTGCGAAACTGATAGATATGCCTATTTGATTTCTACAATTCACAAAAGAGACGTTTCGTTTTAATTTATAATTTCATCCAGATTTTTCTATTTATAATTACTAATAGGCACGGTTTGAGAAATTCCCTATTAAAGAAAGCGAGTTTAAAGGAATCAAAGCTTGTAGTTTTAATGATACACTAAAATTCGTAATTAATCTAGCAATCAAGAACTACAATCTCAAAATTATGTACTTAATATTTCATCCAAATTTTTACATGAAACTTGAAATTATCATTTAATTACACGCAAATTAAACAACTATGAAAAAATACCATAGGGAAATCGACAAAACACCGACCATATCAAAATAACGACTAAATCTGTTGTGAAAGCTGAACGGAACATCATAATTCATTAGTTTTTGCATTTCGCAGCGAATTTCGGGCGTTGCAGTGCATCTGTTTTTGCGCAATTCTATGCGAATTCACCATTTACTTCCCATCCATGTGCTAATTAACGCTACAGAGGTAATTACTAGTTCCAGAAGGCAGCATGTACGTGTATATTATGCTAATATTAACACCAATCACTCAATTACATTGGGTTAATTAGTGCTTGTTTATGAGGTTGTGCAATACTTTCATAATTTACGGCAATTTTTCATATTATAGTAAATTATATGACGTAGTTTATTTTATGTCTTTTCTTTGCTTTTAACCTAATATAATTTGTCTTGAAGGTGAACCTTAATTACTTCTTCCACAACTTACCTAAAACCCAGTGTAATGCACTAAATTCAGAAATTAGTCCAGCCAAGTGGCGCAGTGATATGGTCGATAACCTCTGTTCATGAGGTCCCGGGTTCAATTCTCGGTGGGGATGCATATTAAAGTGAATTCTTCTTCTTATCAATAGTGTTAGCCTTTAATATGACTAATTGCATTGAAAAATAATTGAATAGAGCTACTGACCATAGCAGTCGATGCTCGGTAAAATCAAACAAACAAACAAAAAAATTAGAATATTATTATTTGACAGTGCGGTTATGTTCAGATATCTTCTCGTCTTGCTCTTAATATCTTTACATAGTTACTGGACATTTATAAAACCATTTAACGTTGTTCTTAACGTCATTCTGAACTGGTTTTTATATTTTTTTCATTTCTTAAGAAGAAGTCAAGGTTTTTATCTATCACAAAATCTCAAAGAGAGAAGTTCATTCCTAATACTGATCTGATGAGTCAACCGGAAACGTCTTTCTTTTAAATAGTTTTCTCTCAAGGTTATAAAAACTCCCATCACTTATATTATCTAACTAATAACGTTTTAGTATCATATGTTTAATTTCTCTCTCTTTGTTTGCTTTCAGGTGAGTGTTGAGTTTCCAGCAAGTTGTGCTTCCTGCCCAGTTGCATGCATTTGAGTCTCAGTCGATTGTGAGTTGAATTCAGTTGAGCTGAGTAAAGGTACGGCACGTTTTTGGTTTTCTTGATTGATTTTCGTCGCGCGCGTGGCTGTTACGAGCTCCCACCGTTAATTTCCTGCGATTTACTGCAGACGTGCGAGCGTGGCAGGCTGGCTGGCATGGCATGTGTCTGGGCATCGGGAAATCTGAACGCGGCTGACACGAAAAATGTACTAATCGTGTTTTAACTGCTTTTCACCGATATCAAACGGCCACCTGGTTGCGATCCATTGGCAATAAACTCATAAACCCACCGTGAATCAAGTGGAATCAATGGTGTTTGGATTCAGTTGATTTTATCGTTTTAGTGGGTGATAAACTTTATTTCATGGATTTGATCGCTTTCATTTCCATGAAATGCATTTTTCATTAGTATTTTCTTGATTTTTCGAGGAATTTTTTTTCGCAAGATTAAATTTACAGATTAACAAGGAAAGGCTACGGACTGAACCTTTTAGAAACTAGGATACGTGCGGAATAAGACTTGAAACTAATTATACCCGAGCGAAATGGCACTTCTCTCAAGCATTGCGCTTAGAACGGACAAAAGTTATTTAAATATGCATTTCAATGCTTGTGGACTCAAAATACGTTTGAATCAGAAATACCTTTAGACCTCCTCTATTCAACAAAATTCGAATGAGAAGTGTTTTCGTAGAATGTTTTTCAAAAGGTGTTTAAATTTTTGGAAATTCCGCGAGTAAAAATATCTTTTGTAAAGAAATTTTACTTTTATTAACTAAATGAAATCTGTTGAGTAGGTTGCTTAAGATAGGGGTTGCTTGCTGCTCCACTATGCTTTAGATGTTGGGGATGCGCTCAGCAGCAATGGGGAGGGGGCCCTGCGCCACCATAAAGCTTGGTTCGACCCGATTCGGCCTATTTTCCTTTGGTGAGTGGTTGTTAAGTTTGTTTGTTCATTTTGTTATAATAAAGACGTTGTGGTGTTCAATTTCGTGGACTTTATGAACGGAGACATCGGCCAATTCAAGGAACTTAGCTTAAAATATCCAATTAAGTCTGGTCTCGCGCTACCAACGGGAAATAAATTAATGTTTTTAAAAACCGCGACTACCACGTAACAAAGTCAGATTTGGGAGATGTTCATCGTGGCCTAGTCATCCCCTCACAATACACTTTCGAAATTCGTTTCCCATTCATTCTTTCCATCCTCTCTTAGGAAACGCACCTTGACTTTGCGTGGGTCTATTCTATTGGAAAATGTTTTATGAGAACGTTTTTATTAAACACGTACAATGTGCATTTCACCTTTCGGCATCTTCAGGTACTGTACCGTCTACTGCAGTTACAATTCTTTTTATACTATTGCGCGGGTGAGTGGGGTGTTTACTAGTGGGTCGATCTGGTCATTTAGTACCTGGTCTGGTTTTTTTCTAAAGGATTCGCGAATGTAAATTGCTTTGAGAACGTTTAGTTTATGGCCCTTATTTCGGCGGTCTAAAATTTGTATATTATCAGTGGAACACCGATGGTCTGAGTTTATGAGGTGATCAGCCAAAGCTGAACAGTTGGGGATAGCTGCGTTCACTCTTAGGTGTTCCTTGAAACGGGTAAGGAAATTCCTACCCATTTGTCTGACGTAGTGTTTACTACAATCGTTGCAGTTTATTCTGTAAATTCTCGACCCTAAAGAATTGCATCTTTAGTGGACGATATAGTTAGTACCTGAAGATGCCGAAAGGGGAAATGTACATTGTACGTGTTTAATAAAAACATTCTCATAAAACATTTTCCAAACTTTTTTTGTGTTTGTGCCAAATAATACCATCATATTTAATTAACTCGAGTCCTCGAGGTAATGTACTAGTTTTGCTTTCGTTCATTTGAAGCGCCATCTGAATTTCAATGATTTAATTTAACACTTACAGAAATATCAGCAATAACGTCAAAGTTCCTCTATTTGATGAAATCTCCTGCTGAAATTCTTGAAAAAGGAACCATCAATCAATATTTCCTTGATAAAATGATTTTAAAAAGTGATTTATTTTATATTTAAAACACTTATCAAACTATTCCAACTGTCAAACAACTATTACTAGTATGTTTCAATTGCAAAATACTCAATTATCTGCTACAATCGGCAATCGGATGCAGCACACGCCTTTTCTCTACCGTACAACAATTAGCACAATCTCTGCGCTATCGACACGGCAACCCAACACGCTGACACGCTTTGCTAGCCACGCAAATGAGCCCAGTCTAACCTACAATAAAATCGTACAGCACGCTGTAAAACATTCAACCGCTCAACCCAAAAACCAAACTAGACTAAACAAAACGCCGGGCGTTGGAACATTTAAAATTTTCCTCAACGACATTTTCATATTGTGTACGTTATTATGTATGTTATTATGAATGACCTAACATTTGCGGTAGACATGCATGGAAAATTGGCGTCGTTGGCTGCGGAAACGAAGACGTTGAGTAAAATTCCAGCTCTTAAAATAATCTACCTCAGCCATCGCGCGCGCGTTTTCTACTCGTGTGTTTTGTTTCTATTACAGGCTTCCGTTTGCTCTTACACGCACACGCAATATGTAGTATGTGCTCGCGAGGCACCCAGTTGGGACATTTAACGCTTAATTGATTAGAAATGCGACGTTAATTGCGCCGCGGCGAGTGATGTGCGCGCGTCACGCGATGGCACCCCAAATATTGCCGCCCGCATGCTGTGTGGAATGGCTAAGAAAACACACGCATGCGGTGAACAAAGCTATGAGATGTTATGTAGGCTTGGAAGCAGCAGATTACTTTTAATGGAAAGTATTTGATGGAAAATCAAAAAAAAAAAAATTATAAAGAGCTTTCTCTCTTTGATTGCTCCGGGATAATTGCGGAAATCTGGCTTAAAACGTGAGAAAATCTTCATGGCTTAACATAAATAAGGTGCATTAAGTTAAGAACACTCAAAGTAGGCTTCCCAACAAGCGTAAGAATGCAAGTTTGGAAAGCTTACTTATTAAAAATGAACATTTTGATCTCCCAACTTACTATATCACAAAAAAAAAACTAAAATTCAATAAACAAGAAAACATTAACCAATTAATATACCATTTAATTCAATTAATTAAACCTAAAACAACTTCATTCATCGTGTAACGAACCAGGAAGTTATTGAGTTGTTGACGAAACCTGTTTGCACAATATAGAACACACACCCCAAGACAGTTTCTATTCCATAAAATTAGGGGCATGTGTGCAAACATTGTAAAGATAAACTTATCTAACCAACACCGCGAAGAGCAAATATTTTCCCCCCGTGTTATTGCACTCTTGGGCAAGTCCCGTACGCTGCGGGTCTAGAGCACTAACTGAGCATATCATTCTTAATTTTATGTAAAATGATTTATACGTATTTTGTGATGTCATACTGGGTGCTTTTGCGTGTTTGGCCTATGCCAAACACACAAACACACTATGGTTAGTTGGTGTGCCAGTGGGTAGAGTGAGTTGGGTGGTTCTAAGACCTCCAAAATGGACGCCTACGCAGCAACTTGCACATTTGGCGGCCGACAGTTGACACTGCATGATTTGTGTGAGTGTGTTGGTTTGGAGTGAGCCGAGCGTGTTGAAACGAATCACAATTTAATTCAATTGCATTCAATTCCAGCCCAGTTTGTTATGCTGGATACGACTTCCTTTGAATGCAAACCGTTTAAAAATATGGAGTGGAGTTGGTGTCATAAATTGTTTGTCATTGTACTTTTTTGGTTTAGTTTGTTTAGTACTGGATTCAGTGTTAAGACATGTTCTATAGAGCTTACGATCTTAAGAAAGAGGGAGTTCCGTTAGAAAAATGTGGTATAAGGTTATATTATGTTGACTTATGTTATATTATGTTGGCTTATGTTAAGTAATGTCTACTTATATAAAGTGACTTAAGTTAAGGAAAGTTACGTCCGCAATAGCATATTGTACAACAAGCATGTAATACTATACATTGTTTACGACTATGGCAAGTTGTGGCACGAGCTGAAGGCGAGTACTACAAGTCATACGAGTAGACAATGAAACAATGTGCATTGCATGCGAGTTGTGCACTATACTTTTTCTACGACTGTTATATTTGAAAATAATAATGAGTAGATTTAGTTTTCTGGTATTGGCGTGTTTGCTGTCAACATTAAGTAAAGTTGGCTTAAGTAAAATTGTATTAAAAGGAAAGTTCAAATAAAGTCAATTAAAACTATGTGAAGAGCGTCTGCAACAAAATTCAAAATAGAAAAACCTATTGTAGCTAATTAAACTTCACTCACTCATTAAGAGCTGAGTAAATCGGTTAATGACTCCTCCCCCTTGATATGTTGAATCATTTATTACTCATGCACATCGCATGCGTATAACCTGATGCTTTATTTTTGGCAATTAGTTTCATTAAAACTCGCAGTTTCGCACGGCGATTTCACGGCTGTGCCCGTACACTACTAGTATATATGTATGTATGTTAATAAGTACATATGGCTGATATGGGTCACTGGAGCCCATGCTAATAGAGAGCAACAAACTAAAATCCCCAGTGAAACGTTTGATTTCGAACGAATTTTGCTCACAATCAGTATGTAATGTGCAAGCCTCAATCTGCGCAAATCCCTCGGATTTAATTGCATAAAATGCGACCGCAGAAACGAATGAGATATCCCCAATAGCATCGAGCATACGTACTTCGTGCACGAAGAGCACTTACAAGTGAAGATAATCGACGTGAAATACGAGACACACTAAACTGGATACGCTGCGAAAGAATTCCGTCGAATGTCGATGCAAATACATAAATTTCTGAATGCAAACAATGGGAATTAAATTAGAAAAGAAGGAATAGAAGCCATTGATATGGGTGTAAAGAGAGGATAATGTCGTTCAAAAAAAGATTTGTAGGGTTTGGTTTTGGGAGCTGGAAAAAAGTACCTCCTTGTAAAAATCCGGTTCAAAGGACCATGATATTTATAACTATAGTGATATGAAGATTTCACATTTCCCGTCGAATTTTGACGATTTCAAAGTTTGATGCGAACTTAACTCAACGCACTTTACTTGGCATTTCTTAAATCTTAGAAGATTTAAGTCTGCTTTGCTTTATTCTGCAGCTATATTAGGTTGGAAAGTATTGGAGAGTTGAAGTCTTATTGAGGGAAGAACAGTAGTACCGTACGCAGTAATAGTATTCGTTGAGGAAAGCGTAAAAATTCCGGTTCAAAGTACCATGACATTGATATACCCAGATTGATTTGAAACTGATACATTTCCCATACAATTTTTACATTTTAGAAGTTTTAAGCAAAATTATCTCAACGCACCTTACTTATGATAAGTTAGAAAGATTAACATAGTTTTCTGAGCATTGCTTAAAATCAATAACTGTGTAGGGGCCTGGGAGTCTTATTCTTCTTATCTTAAGCTGGGTAGCTCGTATTTTACTGACACTTCTCCTGGGATATTGATGTCCAGTTATCGGACCATCTCTTTGGTGGCCTGCCGGTGCGGCGCTTTCCTGGTGCTCTGCCCTCTTTCACCATTCGCGCGATTCTCTCGGTCTGCATTCTGTCAACGTAGTCGTTCCACATCCTTCTACGATTTCTTGTCCATCGCACTATGTCTGGAACATTGTACCTCTTTCTAATATCGCTATTCCGTTTCTTGTCCCAGATGGTTAGTCCGTTTATTGTTCTTAGAGCGTGCATCGCCATTATCCTGAGTATGTGTTTGGTGAGGGCGGTGTCCGCTCTTGTTTCCGCGGCATAGGTTAGAATAGGTCGTATGCAGACATAATATATACGGGTTTTACTGGATATTGACATGTTCCGGGTTTTCCATATAGAGTTCCGAAGACCTGTTGTCTGACGCCTTCTGCCAGGTTTCCCCAACTAGAGATCCTTACTCCAAGGTTGAACAAGTTGAACTTCAGTTGTTTTCTTGGTCCATAATTGAATTAAATAATAGTGGGCTGAGGCTGTCCCCTTGTCTTATTCCTGATGTTGTTTGGATCGGTCTCGAAATTCCGTTCTCTAGCCGAATTATAGTAGTGTTACCGATGTGTTTAGCAGTGATATTAGCTTTAGTAATTTCCTTTGTACTCCTTTTTCTCCTAGGGAAGTGATAATGTCTTTCAAGCGAACAACTGTGACATATCCCGGAAGCAGATCAATAATGGAGTATTGAATTTTAAGGATTTTTCCGTAACTTGTATTATGAAGATCGCGTCCGTAATTGATGTTTTTGCGAAATCCTTGTTGGTCTTCGTTTAGCTTTACTTTTTCTTGTAGAATCTGAGCTAGTATATAGGTGAACATTTTCATGTTGCCCTTCTTGTATATCGGTATTGTTATGCTAGATTTCCAGCTATTGGGGTTTGCTTCCGTTGTTATGATTTTTTGGAACAATTTGGTGATCTCCAGTATTGAATTGTGGCCTGAGTACTTTATAAGTTCGCTTGTGATCCCTTCTTCATCCGCAGACTTTCTGTTTTTTTTAGTCTATTTTGCCTCTGTGACTTGGTCTGTAGTTATTAGTATCTGTTGATTAGCACCCGTAGGCAAGTCGCGTGTTTCAGTGGAAGTTTCTTCTGCGCTGAAGAGTTGTTGGAAGTCGTCTATCTATTTTTCTTCGCTAATGTTCGCTGGTAATTGTGACATTCGTTGACTTCTTTCTTCATGCCCCTTATCATTTTCCAGATTCTTTTCTGAGCGCCGTGCATATCGTTTTCCATGTCTCTGCTAGGAGTCTTATTGAGAGAAGAAAATTAGTACACCTAAGTTTATAGGGAGGTCTACTTTGAGTGGTCTTAAAAATGACGAAAACACTCTACACTTTTAAATATGCAAATTCCTTTTGACCATATCATTGCTCAATGATCCCAACCAAAATCTTAATCTATGCCAACACTTTGGTAGTTAGTGGTCAATTTTCGTAATAAATAAAACGCTTCATATAAAACACTTCAAAAATTTAGTAACTCGAAGCCTCTTCTTAACACTGAGGTAACAGCTATAAAATATCATAATTCCCAATTTGCATTAAAATGACGATGCACACTAACATATGCTTTTAAGGTCAGATTACAGATTTTCAAGCGAGGAATTTACGCCCAGCTGTAAAGAAATAAAGTAGTCAATTTAGGATTGTATTTGATTCTGCGTCGGGTAATATGCGAGGCGCCTATCTATCTGCATACTCGTCTTCGTTTGCGTTGTGTTGTGCATAATCGCATCATGGCATAGGTCAAAATAATAAACATGAAAAGTGCTAGTATGAGTGCGGCGTGTGCCGTTAGATGACACTCGAAAAGCTCGCAAGATGCTCTTTGGTGAGCGCACAATGCCATCGAATGCATTGAATTCCTTAAAGTCGAAGCCGTTTGCGGGAAAACGAAGGAATCAGAGACAATTTGCGGTGCTGTCACAAGAGCCCACTACTCCAATCTTAGAGATTGCACGCCCGTCTTGTCGGCGAGACGGGTTCTCTCGATGGCAGTGTGCATGAAAACGATTTTCCTGGTGGGTAAATTCAATTTTGGTGTTTAATTTCCCGAAGGCTTGCGTGTATTCGTGTCTGACACGACCACCCAAGGAGAGGGAATTGAATGACAGTTTGATTTCCTTGAAAATGGCGAGGTTTTTTTAAATGGTTAAGTCAAGTTAGGTGATGTTAAGTCAGGTTGAGGAATATGTAAATGTACAAAATGTTCACTTAGCTGTTTAGTATGTGTTTGACTTAAGTCATATGACTTAACGTGACCTATGGGAACATATGGAGAGCAGGCATCCGAAAAAAAACTAAGGAACGCTAAAAAGAATTTTTATTAATTATATATAAATTTATTTTAAATAAAAAAAAAACTACATTTTTGAAAGTGTAGTGTTTTTGCCGATTCTAAGGCGTCGTTCACACCGGCGACTTCGGCTTGGGGCTTCTATGCCACTCTTTGTCCAACTAATGTAGTTAAAAAGAGATAGTTAGTGTTGCTAGTTTGCTCAAAGCCAGGGTAATTGAACTGGTCGGGATTCACAAACTTTTACAAGCGTGTTGGAGAAAACGAACCTGCCTAACGAAAAGTAGGTACGATGAAATGGAGAAAAAACGAAATCCGATCTGCTCATGCGTAGAATTAAAGCCGGGTGGGTGCCACTGAAATGCGAAGCCGAAGCGCGCTCGCTATGAGAACGCATCGGGCCTCGAAATTCGAAGCTCCACGAAGCCGCCGGTGTGACAGTCCCCTAAGACCACTGAAACAAGGCTTCCGACAGAATGTACGAATTAATTTCTGTCTTTGCTAAAACGTGACTCATAACTCTCAATATTATTCCATAATTTCACAAAAAAATTGTATGAAAATATATTTTTTAGTTGCCTTCAAAACGTCAAAAACACTCTTCTCTACTAAACACCAAGACCTTTGCAACCACCGCGTTGCATTCAATTGGAAATAATTGCGCTGCAGTTGGATCTGCACAGCAATCAATTCATCATCGTCGCAAATTATCCCTTCACTCATAATTAATTGGCAGTAATTGCACAACGGCGCATTGCTACCAGTCGGGCATTGTGTGTACATTGGCAATAGATTTATTTGCTCCGTACGCTTGCCTGGAATTATGTCACAATCTCAAGCATTGCGGGCAAGCCAAGTTGATGAAAAAACTGCCGATTGGGCTTGCTTGTCCTAGATAAGTAACATATCAACCTGGTTACATACATAAATTCCTCGACTTGAGATAAGCTTGGTTGCGTGCGACTTTGGTGACTTGGCCACGAACGCATAAAACACTTTAGTGTATACAAATCTTCAAATTTATGTTTACGGCCTGGAAATGATTGGGAAATCATAACTGTTATGTCTAATGTATGTATATTAATTTGCGCTTATTGGTTGTTTGATGTATTCTGCTCTTACGGTGCTGAGTGTTTTTCGGTTTTTTTTCTAGGCTTCCCAAAAAACGATCAAATCAGTTCATCAATTCTAATTCAAGGTAAAAATGCTTTCCTCGATTCTAAACCTTCGGATTCTGGGACCTCCCAAAATACATTCACCATTTATAATCGACATAAATGTTCATTTCTTTAAAATTTGAATATTTTTTAATGGTCACCCCTTGACGGAATTTCAATATATTGTCATAATTTTCTTTCTATTTATTCTCATATTGATCTGAAACTATGCTATCTTATAGAGCGGAACTCGCTGATTCAGAAAATGTCATAATATATGGCGGTCGATTTTGTCATTCTCGAGTTATTTTGAAAAATATCCACTTTCAAAATGCAATTTTGGACCAATTTTGACTTGCTCCGATCGGGATGAAACTAACAGAGTATTATCTCAGATGGTTCCTGCGTGTTTTCTCAAACTATGGGCTCTATAGCTCATACATTCATTATAATTTTGAAATTTTTTAAGGCGGAATTGGCGAAATTTCAGTATATTGTCATGTTTTCTTTCGATTTATTCTCAGATAGATCTCAAACTAACTAAACCCTCTGATTCTAAGACTTCCCAAAAAGCATTCGCCATTTATAATCGACATAAATGTGCATATCCTCACATGCAACATGTTTGTAAGTGCTAAATAAAGTAAAAAGAAAGTGTCTTAACCAATTTTCATAAAATATAATTTCCATTAAGTGGAAATGAATTTTTATGCGCGCATAGTAAAACTCACCTACCCTGGGGGAATTTTAACACATTAAGTAGCCTTCAAACCGTGTGTGCAAAGTATAAGTCACTTATACTGTACGATTCGAAACGCTTCTACGAAAATAGGTGTCTCTTTCGACTCATTGGCATACCAAGTTCGCGATTTTTTCACAAACTTCAATTGCAACAATTTATGCATTTGTTTATTTACAGCTTCGAAGGTTAGATTAAACGACGGCGGTGTATACCGAGGTTGACGGCGGAATTTAGAATGTGAAACCTAATCGCGGAATATTCCCGACGGAATATTTGCATTAATGCATGTTGTAAATTTTATCTGCCACCTTCTCTCACATGCGTTAGTCAAGTCCTCTCGACGCAACAGCATAGATTTGTCGAAATCTCCACGATGTACGGAGTAATACGCGAAAGGGTTAACTTCGCTAGCGTTAAATGCGCGAAAAAAGTGAAGCTGTTTAATGCGATAGTTTACGGGCGAGCGACGTAATTTGCGTACGGATAGGTTGTTGATACAGGTTATGGAATGCTTGCCATGTCACGATGCACATGCGTTTGGTATTGATGGAAGGTGTGGTGCGTGGCTTGCCCGCCTGCCTTGCGTTCTGTCTCTGTAATCATTTCGCAAAGGCACGAGTGTGTAGTACCTCCAATCCTATATGAGTACAGGTCGATTATATTGCCGTCAAATATTTGCAGCCAGCCGCGGCGCGGCATGCAGCGAAACAATCGTAAAACTGTCGCAGGATTTCGCGGCGTTATTGCGGGCTATTATCTTATGCAAACTGCGCTTGGAGTTAATTAGGCGGGCGCGTGAAAGATAATTAGATTGTGAGGTGACAACGAACGAGTTCACAGCGATTGTCGCATCGTCGAGCTTGCATGGAAGATCATTATCGTTTGTTTCGTTGATTATCTTGGGATATCCTTAGTAATGGGTTTGGTTGAGGGTGTTGGCGTGTTCTCAGCCCATCCCCACAACTAAGATTTGCATAAGTTGTTCTCAACATCTTCGAAAATAATCGATATGTGCCAGCTATACTCGTCGGCAGAACTTAAAGTAGTGGGGGGGGGTTGAAAACCTACCGAAACACTCTTCTATCGAAACTATTCACTTTTACATCTTTTTCTTCAATAAAATTTCACAATTTTATAGAAAAATATTGATAATCACTGAATTAACAACAATTAAATCCTAGCGAATGTTTTCTTTTATAAAACATCTTCATAACACACCGTTTTCGGGCTACTTTCTCGATTTTTACACTCGCAAACATGTAATTTTTATTTATTATACAGTAATTCAGAGTTATTTCTTCATGCCAGGTTACAGTAAAACCTAAAGACGTTCCGTAACATTGCACGGCTGTGCGTGCAATGTTAATTAACTCCGAAACCCCCAAAACGGTAATTAAATTAGCTATATTTAGAATTTGCGAACGCGAATGGATTGCAATATGTTTGTCAGGATCAATTATATGCATTTTAGCATAGATAATTTATTGGTAAACCTATATTTTGCTTAAAAGTGCATTAATAATGCAGATGGCGTCAGATGCAACTGGAACTTTTATGAAAAACGTTTAATGCAATTTGTTAATTGCGATTTTGAAGTATTTCTATTTGTTCGGTGCTATGTTGCTGCCGATGCACTGTAATTCAGGTTTTACGATGAATTGTACACGTTAGGTGTACTTTGAATGATGGAATAGGATCGGTTTTCTCTTTGGCGTCGCGTCTATGCAACAACTCATCGCAAGCGCAATTAAAACTGGCGTTGATTGCTTGAAAATCAAGTGGAATTCATCAGAGGTTTGCTTGTTTCTAAGAGATTTTTAAGTCTTTGCAAAGAGTGCTTGGCCATTTTAGTACGTTTTAATTGCACCTAAGTGCCACATTTGGCGTCCAAACCAATATTTAATTGGGTGGTGACCCTCTTATTGATTATTATGCTGTCATTCTTGATTTTTTAATTAGAGAAAAGTGAGTTATAGATTTTTCGCTGGTTGGAAAGTTTTATTGAATTGCATATTATGAATTTATGGGAGTTTGTAGACTTATTATTAAGAAATATCTAGGTAATTTTAGCCTATAAGCGTTCAATGGGACGATGAAGTGGTGGGGGTGGATCGAGAAACAACCAAAATTCACTAGCGTTTATAACAGCGTTTACAAAAACGCTGTTTTTCGTGGATTGAGAACACAGAATCAAGTAATTATCAAATACTTTCAATTTTTGGTGTATTTTGAAATATAACTGTTATGCGGTAGTCGCGGTTTTTGAAAACATTAATTTACTTCCTGTTGATTGCCTTTTGCTATGTCCCCTGAGTTCTCGCCACACAAGTTTTACTCAAAGACGTCAAAGTTCAAAATACATTGAAACAATGAATACACAAATACAAGTAAACACGACAACTCACCAGAGGAGAAATAGACAGAATCCGGCGCGTATCATGCTTTTGTAGTGGCGCAGCACCTATGGGGAGTAGGCGCTGCGCCCTACATTACTTAGGGCGTTACTTAGGGCACCCCCAACGTTATCGCGCAAAAATGCAAACAATCTTAAGTTACTCGGCGCTGCAAGCATCGTACACCCTAGGCAACCAACTCAACTATGACTGAATTGGATTTATTTTATTGCTGGTAATTTTATTGATTTTTTTTACAACTAATCATTTTTAATTCTTGTTTTCGTTCTTCCTTCTATCCTCCTTCTTTTTGCTCTCTTCTTCTCTCCTCTCTGTTCATTTCTCCTTTCTTTCATGTTGTCCTTTAATGGGTCAAAAATTCATCAAAACACACTACCTAATTATCCAAGCACATTTGTATGCGCAAGAAACTATGAATAACGCAATTAAGTAATACTTTCAATGCCAGTTTCATTTTTCAAAGTAAATGTGTCTCGTTAGGAAATGTTATATTTTGAATCCTGTCACTGATAAATAGTTTTTAACCGGTTCTTCAAGCATTTGAAATTTTAAACCTCAGCAAGCTCCAATTAAACGCATTGTTCCCGTATGTATTATCTATAATTAAGTGCTTCCTTGGTCATTTTTCTTTCTCGCAAACACATTGGTCCAGCATGTATGAGAAACGTGTGTGTGGATGCTGGTTGGTAGGTATTTCACGTAGATTTAAGATTACTTTCACTGTCTGCATATTGTGACGTTTATGCGTTTTATCCAGCGCTTGGAAATCTCTTCGATCGCATTTCACGTGTCTACGCCTTTTTGATAATATAACAAATGAGCCCTCATATCATGTTAGCACATTCGTTTCGACTGCTGCGTACCCGTCGAAAACCGAAAGCTGCGAGAACATACGTGTGAAGTCGGCGGTTTGTGCGTCGGCGTGCAGTGTGTGCACGCGTTTTGAAGCCCGCGAACGTGTGGACGTCAAACACTTTTCAAATTTTAGACGTGTTTTGAGTGTTGGAAAATCGTGCTGGTCTAGATGTTGAGCGATAAGCGAGAAAATGAAACTGATGCTTTGGTTGTAAAACGAGCTGAAAAGTCTGGTGAGTCGTGTCTAGTTGTATTTATTTCGATGTTGATGATGATGTACATGTATCATGTATACCTAACCTTGTGGGTTTTATGGGCGAGAATTTGTGGGTTTCTACTTTCTGGAGAGTAGTGAAAACTGGACTCTAGGGTGTTTCATATTTCTGCGAAATAGAGTTTTTTTTGTAGTTTTTTGTGGTTTCAGAGATACCCGAGTTTAGAGTTAACGAATTTACGAATATAGTGAATTTCCTCAATTGTCTATAGATACTTTCAAATGGATATATACTGTGCAAATGGAGGATAGAGTGGTGAGGGTGGATCGAGCATCCACCTAAACAACTATTACTGTTCACCCTTTTTTATGGAGTCCTTAATTTTCGATTAGTTTTAATCTATACTCTAGAGTTTCCTAACTGTTGCATTCTAAACTTCAGTTTTCTAATCCCAATTTTTTAAACTCCAATCTCCTTTACTGAATTTCCTAAACCCGAGTTTCAAAAACCAGATCTTTCCTATATACGAATTTTCTAAACTGAATTTTCAATATTCGAATTTTCGAAAATGATTTGCCTAAATTTGAGTTTCCCAAAATTAATTCTTATATATTCGAGTTTCCTCCGTCTGGGATTTCTGAACCAGATTTTTAGAAATTCCAATTTCCTATTCCAGAGTTGCCTATATTCGAGTTTTCTTGACCCGGGTTTTCTAAATCCAAGTTTCAGAAACCCGATTGTTAAAAACTTTAATTTTCTACATCCGAATTTCCCAAACGCGGGTAACCTGTACTTGAGTTTCTCTGACTGTTTATCTCCTTTTCTGAGTCGTCACATGTAAAAAGATTATTTCCCCTTCTTCATGTTATTGCACCTTTTTCTCTCGCCTGCCTTCTTCTGCTATGGTGGAAGTGGTTCGTGAAACCATAAACTAATCCACGTCTTTTAGGTTAGGTAATTGCCTTTTGGAGAGTTTGCTGCAATCTTATCAGTTATAACTAACTCTAACTAACTAACTCTTTTCAAATTTTAAAAATTCTCTCCTTATAGTCAATTGCATCCCTTTCGTTTTATTCCTGTTCTTTAGGCCTTCTATATCTACATAAAGAGATCTTGTTCTCGAATCTCTTTCACTCACCTCTTTCTATCCATAAACTTTAAAAAATGTTCTTTAAACATTTTATCTGCCTTCTATTTAGTTTCATATTACTCTAAAACCCGTTGAATACTAAACACTCCTTCGCAGGTCATCCAACCATACTGTAAAACAAAAGTTCACTAGTATGTTACAATTAACACAAACGTCGACCGGAGCCAGCCGTGTGCAGGCAAACAAGCATACGGCTGCTTGCTTCGCACACAATTCGCGAAACTCGGCGCCATAATACACGTAATTGAATATTGCACGCGCGCGTAACCGTTAATGACAGGCCATCTCGGCGTGTCTGCGACATTGTCTGGGTATCGCGTTCGCCCCGGCATTCCATGCGTGCCTGCCTGCGTGTGATGCGATTTGCGGCGAATGCGAATTCATTCACATGCGCCGTCTTGTTTATTTATATATATTTTTTCTTCTACATTGTTGCTGAGTGAAAGTTCCAACGCGCCGAGACATAATCGCCATCGTTATCTTTATCGCCCGCTAATCTTATCCGCGATCCGACGTAAATTTCGCCATTTATTGTAGGGCTGATTAAATTATTTTGAAATATTAGTTTTGGCGGTATCGTAAAATGTGTTTTATTGCCCTCTTATTAAACATTCATGGAATCATTACAAATCGGAATCTGTATTAAACAATAGTTATTTATACTTAATCTGAAAATTAATCGTAACGTGCGAGTTGGGTTAAGCAAGAAGCGCATCGGGGAAACTAGATAATTAAATATGAATGAAAGGTGTTTTGTTTGAGAATATTTGCATGTTTACAGCTATGAGAATAGGATCTATTTTCCATTGATCTAGTTTATATACATATAAGTTTCCTTCGTTAAGTTTAAAATGCTTGTTCTTTTATTTTGTCCTTTAGATGACCGGGTTCGACCGGTGCCACGTAGTCGCAAAATGCGGAACGAAAACGTGAACTTTGTTCTTCTAAAATATTTTCTAATCTGCATGTTACAGAATGCCGAACCTTGTACGGATCGATTCCTTATTAAATATAGTTTGTTTTGATATGCACATTTACACCTAAATGTTAGGTAATTATTGAGATATATAACATGTAAAAAAAACGTCTTTTCCGAAAATGTCGAGCTTTGGATTTTTCATTTTTTTTCATATATTTATATTTTATATTAATTTTGCTATCATTGAACCGCTTTATATTTCTTTCACTGAAAATTCACCTATCAAATTCAAAACTCCTGAAAACACACTACTACGAACTTACAAAAACATGTAAACCTATTATATATACTATGTATTACGATGTACATTTGTTTCATCTATCTATCTATCTAGCTATATTTTATAAAAAATATTTTATTAAAAATCATGCACCAATCGATTCACCGTGAAAATATCTTCAAACTCCTGGGACATTTTATTACTGAGAACCGATATTTTGAAACCGACTTCACTGACAACTTGATATGGACTAGACGTGTCAAACAAATATCGATATTGATAAATATCGATATATC
>WSZQ02111832.1:0-48910 GCA_019419845.2 Weissflogia rhopalogaster
CGGCCCTATCTTAATTGTTTGATCTTTCGACCTTCAGTTTTCTGACGCCTTGGCAAAACGTGGTCAATGCCTTCCAGACGATTTCGTCCGTCGTGTAGTAGTACTTCCCGTTGTTGTTAAGCCCAGGTTTGGCAGTGAGCAGAGTTCTCCACGCTTAATCAACAGGCCTCTATATAAGATTTTGGAATCCATGGTTATAACTGCTTCCCTCAATTTTACCCAGTCACTCCTGGTGTTCTACCTCCCCTTCCACTCTGCTGATAAACGTAATTAAAAATCCTCCCTTGCAATGCAGATAATTAAAATATAAGTCCAACATTATTTTGACAATTCATTGTAATCATTTCCATTTCTTACCAAGGGTATATGCGACGAACTCCAAGAAAATGGCAAAGATTCCAATCCGCCAGTGTCGGCCAATGGCGTAGCAACTCAGCCCGGAAACTGAACGGATCGAATATAATGAAAATCAATTAAATTAAATGTAAAAAACGTTCCGGTACCGGGAATCGAACCCGGGCCTGCTGGGTGAGAGCCAGCTATCCTAGCCACTAGACCATACCGGATGCACGTGTTCAGCTATCTCGTTGAATATGTTTAATATATAAAATTTATTAATATATTTTAGCAGAAATCACAATTTAATTGTATTTCTTGTATGAACAAATGAAAAATCAAGTTCACTCATACAATTTCATTGTTTTCATATATCTCACAAATTTATATTTACATATATAGTACAATATATTAAATACATAAAGGTATTGTTGTTTATATTAATATATTGTAATAACAAATTAATTAATCGTTACTGTAGTGAGTCTTTCATAAAATTTATCCTCGGCTTCAGTAAATCTAATAACCAAAGAAACATCATTGAATTCAGCTTCACCAAAATAATAATCCTTGAAGGTTCTTAAAATATATGATGCATCAAATGCTTCTCGTGAGTTTGTCTCCTGTGCACGTTTTCTAAACAACGAATTCATCAGTGTCACATGTAATTTAACTTGTTCGTATTGCTTTCTCATTAATCCTGCAGTAGAAAATATGTCAAAAATACTTGTATTCTAAATGAAATTTTACAATGTGTACCTTTCTTTGAGAGTAATTCGACAATATTATCAGCCATGTGCTGAAACTGTGAATTATATTTCTCAATATTTAATTTTACTTTACCATAGAGCACGTCAACATCTGTTGGATCATCGTTCATGATTTCCAGACCTTTCAGAACTATCTTGAGAGGACCTGAATTCTTAAACAGCTCGCTAAAAAGTAATTGAGTCAATGAATATTGATGAATCGAATGGTTACAGTTTAACCATACTTTATGGAAGCTTTATAGCTATGCAATGCTTCAATTGCAACATTCTTTTCGATGTCGTCCAACAAAACTAAAGGAGCTAGAGTCAAATGAAGTTTCCCATGAGTTTGAAAAAGGGACCCATCAACGCCTCTCAAAGGAGGGCCATTCAAAATTTTATCCTGAAAGTCTTGATAATTCTTCCAAATCTCTTCTGACACGACTGGGATAGATACAAAATGAGTTATCTGCTTCTTCTCTCTATTCTGTAGAACTACCATGTGGACTCTTCTTCTGGCTGTTGCAACAGACCGTTCGGCAGTGCCCGTTATAACAATCTTGCCACTTTCACCATGTTTTGGTATTTTTATTGTAGTATCTGTTTCCATTTCTATTTCCCTTTTACGACTGCCTTTGACACCAATAATTGATCCATAAAATGCTCTAGAAACATATATTTAGAAAAGGTTACCTTTGGAGGAGGAATGGTAAAGTTACGAAGCCACGTGAAATTCAGTAAGATATTTTCCATGTCGAGTTGGAATAATATCAACCTCATCATCAAGTTCGGTGCAGTTAATCATTTCATCTACAAATCATAGCTGTATTTTGTGCAACATGATTGTATAGTTTAATATTACCATCATTATCCAAGTATGGTTCCAATTTGGGAGGAGCTGCAGGTGTTTGTGTATCCAAGGAATCATCTTTGTAACTTCTAAAGTTACACTTGCCAATTTTTACTATTGTTGGATTTAGTATGAGAGATGGATCATTCGATGTTAATATATCCATAATTTTGGGTAATAGTAATGTTATTTACTGAATTATAGAACAAACCAATTGAGCATTAAAGAACGAGTTAAAAGATTTCAAGTGGAATGTTTTAAAGATAGCCAACAGTGAAGTTTATAGCTGATAAAAATTGTAGGTTATAATTTGAATGATTGACATCAAAATCAAAACAATTCATATTTTGAGTCCGTATTTAGAATCACAGATTATATATGTTTAGAATGTTTCTCAGTTGGTGAGTTGCGTATACGTAAACTTCATAAATAAAATCTCATTACCACAGATCGTATATGCCTTTTTAAATTACGCGCGCATTGATTGGCCCTGGGCAGACCTGAGAAAATCGAAAAATGTCTACCATGAAACATAAAAAAGATGTCCCGTCTCCCTCCATGAGCGACACTTAATTTATATCGTATTTATGTATTACACGTATGCGTACAAACTTCTTCACTATAAATAAACAAATCTTCGCTAGTCATTTCAGATAAAAATTATAAAATATATATCAAATTTGCAAAATCTTAAATATATTTTCATATGAGAATAAAAGCAAGTCAACGTTTAAAATTTAAAAACCAAATCACAAATTACATTTTTCCAAGAACACTAGTATCCTGCAGAATCATACTCATCAATTGTTTATCTCTCAAAGCAGCGGAAACTTCTTCGTCGTCCCATTCCAAAGTAACTTTGTGTAAACGTGGTTCCTTTCTGCCCGATACCCTCAAAATACCCCTAGTTTCAATTAAAGAACAAAGCCCAACAAACTCGGCTTGGTCAACAGCCAACAAATTCCTCTTCCCACAAACCTTTCTATAAACATCATGCAACTTTCCAATAGTAATATCCTTATTCTTCGCCTTTTTAATCATTAACAAAAGAGTGCAGATCACAATTTTCTGCTGTAGAGGAAAGGCATCATCACCGTCGTCGTTATTCAAATTATTTGATGTCCCATAAACCGTATTTAGAACACCAACGACATGTTTCAAGTCAACAACTTTACTTGTGTTGCAAACAAGTAAGGAATTTTCATTCTCAATAGATTTCAATGCTTCTTCTTTCTTGTGCTGTTCAACAATTTCAATAACCCTTCTACCAATATCTAGTGCTCGTCGAACATCCCCAGAAATAGCAGCAACCTTTCCAGCCAACATTTGGACAGCAACGGGGTGGAATAGATCCAAAACTCCAGCGTTTTTAAGGCGATTTGTGAAAATATCCACAATCTGAGGCTTGGAATAAGGTGCAAAATGCATCAACTTCGGTTTGAGTTCTAGACGTGCTTGCAAACGTGGAAGTATTCTGTCTGTTAAATCCAAGGCGTTGGCAATACCAATTAGAACGAGTTTGTAATCCCTGGAAGGCCACTCAAAAATGGTATAAAGAACCGATTGGTTCTTGCTTTCAAGTTGGTCAATTTCGTCCAAAACCAATAAACTATAAAGTTGTTACAAGTTAGCCTTGATATAACTAATAAAATTAAAAATTACCGAGAAAAACTTACATCATTTTATGTTTCTTTTCCAAATACTTTTCTATAGCTGCCACACATTCTTTCTCAGTCCTACTGGTTGTTTTAATACCTAATTCTTTTGTGATTCTAGAGTAAATCGAACCTGATGATTTGATAGCTGTGCAATTGACGTAAACTTCTTTAAATTGACTTTCCACCTGCAAATAAAGAAATTGTCCAATAAACATAATTTTCAGCAAGGTAAATGAGGTTGAATCATTGAATACAAATACAAACCTCAGGTTCCTTCAATATTTTTGATAAAGACGCAGTTTTCCCAGTTCCAGGTGGCCCACTCACGTATAATGTCCCTGAAGACTGTTCCCTTAGATGATTTTTAATAAAACTTCTCAATTCTTCATGTTCTTTCTCCCTTCCAGGCATTTCAATAGGCACTGTGCTGTGCAAAGCCTTTCTAGCATTTTGATAAACACTCCTGGTTTCCTCAAACTCTTTATGTTTCTTGGGACTGTTTAAATCTAACTTTTTAAACAAACTTGAAGGACTAAACATAAGATGATCATTCCCTCCTGCAGATTTCCTCTGCTTTGGCGGAGTAACATTTACAATATTCTCAATATCTTCTATAGACTTTTTCTTTCTTGGCGTAAGCTGAATCTTTGTAGGACTTGATAGTGGTGATTGTGACAATCTGCTCATTTTCTTCGGCGTCAAAATCAATCTCTTCACAGGACTTGTAAATTCGTCATTTTCTTTGGATTTCATAATATTAATCTCATTCTTTAACTTTACCGGAGTCTGTGGAAGTTTCTCTGGTTGTTCCTTTGAGAATATCATCTTTTCAAGTATTGGTGGCTCATCGTCATCGTCGATGGTGATTACGTTAATAGAATGAGTCTTAATTTTCTCAGTAACTTTCTCTAGCTTTGGTGGTTTGCTAGCCACAGATTTTCTCTTATTAGGTAGATGAATTGGTACATTTCGGTAGGTAGTGTCCTTACTTTCCGTGTCACTATCACTATCACTGTCGGTGATGTCGGCAATCAATTTTCTGCTTACTCGTCTCTTTTGGAAGGTGGGTAAAGGCAATTCCTCCACAGTAATCGAACTCCTTCTAGCTGAAGCTCTTGTCAATCTTGTTGGTATCTGAGTCACGGGTTTCTTAGACATTTTCCTAAGTACGTCTTAAATATTTCGTCAATATGTAAAATTGTTCAGTTATAACTTGGAACACGTCTTCACTCACTAAACTAACTTGGAACTACTATTTTGTTGTACACATTTTTGCTTATATGAACTTATTTCATCCTTGCCAACCCACTTTATTCAACCGACTAAGCAAAGTATTTAGGCAGCAAATTAATAATACTAGCACAGAAACTCTAAGCACTTTTCACGAATTAGTGACAATGAAGTATGATTATCAGGTTAACGACTTTAAATTGGCGCCAAAGTTGTTGGTGTGGAAAACTAAACCAGACGTTTACGTTTATGTAGTGGAGGAATATTTTCAAATTTTGCATCACAAATACGACCGGAAATGGCGCTGATGTTCGTCTGGGGATATCCCTAGATACTTTGGAACCGTTCTGAGTTGACTTCACTCCATCAAGCCAACGTTCTTTCTCATTCCCATCTTCGTGTCGTACGGTCGTACAACAAATCCGCTGTTATTTTAAGAATCCTCTAGTTTGAGGGTGTAATCCTCGTGCTAGGCTTCTTCTAACAGCCAGAAGATGAGAGCGAAGGTAAAATTTTTAATCTTTATAATTTACTTGATTTATTTCTTGTGATCATTTCGATTTTTGTTTGGAAACTACGCATTGGATGGTGTGTAATGGCGTACCCTCACGTTCTGCTTTTTAATTTTAAGCAAAGCAACACGTGCCGGTGTGTTCATGTTGTTGATAGTAACAACTCTGTGCTCGTGTTTTCTACAGTGTTACTCAAGTATATTCACGCGATTTTCATGTTTTTTATAACTGCATAACCTCATTTGGGAAACGCGTTTTGTGATTTTTTCAAAGTGTGGGGAGTAAACACAACGAGATAATTTGTGGAATTTTGTTTACAGTGGCGTAAGAAGCGTATGCGCAGGCTAAAGCGTAAGCGCAGGAAGATGCGTGCGAGGTCCAAGTAGAATTACACCTGCAACTTTTCCAATGTAAGTACGCTTTTACTTTTATTGAAAGGCAGGTTTTCTTTTTTCTTGGGTTAGTGGTTGGCAACTTTGAGTTTCATCATTCATTCAGGTTTTAAGGACCGCGTGGTTGCAAGCCACCACTAATCCAAGTGAAAATTCCATCATTTTTTTAATTGAATGTCTCACATTCATTATGATAAATCCTACTGTGTACTGCACCCACGCTGCAGGTCAGCCTTAATTATCCCTCTTAATGTAGTTTATTGTGTCCTATTAACAATATTACTACATGGAGAGGGTATAATATACAGAGTGCAATATCCACCCGTTATGTTGAGATATAACATAAACGATTCTAAGATTGCTCTACAAAACTCATTACACGTGTTTTCTTTTCCTTTCGGTGCGGAGTGCTGCTATTTTTTACAATTACTCTGCATGAGGAGGTCGTGTTAGTATAACTTTCCTAACTTAATTTAAATAACCTTAAGGCGCTCTGCACACGAAAATGTTTCTATTCTACAATACATTTATTGCTCTTTTCCTGTTACAGGTTAAATTCGCTGCTCCAATGGGGACATCTTTTCGTCATCTCCTAGAAATGCTGACTTTTTGCACACATTGAAGAAACGAATTTTTCGAAAAATTACTTGTGAAAAACCTCTTGTGTGTAATCTTAGGCTTATATACAAGTTGAATAAAAAACAAAAAATGTATTCTGTCTTTGTTAATGTATTTATCAGTCCTTAAGATTTGTATCAAATATAAAAATAAGCAGGAAAACATTTGTTTTGATTTATGTTCCCCGAATTGTTTAAATTCTAGGTCGTCTTAAAATCGCAAGTTTCAATTCATCTTGAATATCGTAAAATTTTAGTTGTCATGGTTTCCAGAGTCGATGACTTGGTTATGAAGTTTCGCTTGTAACACTTCAAAATTTTGAGGGTATTTGTCACCTGTTCGAAATTTGGAACGACCTTACTTTGTTATCGATAGCATTAAATAATTGCGTGGTCGGCGGTATATTTTCCGGGACTTTATGTCTGGTATCGCCAGTGTTCGGGGCTCACGGGTGAAATTTGGGGTATACTATTTGCAGGAATGCTCACCTGCGCCACGTGTATTTAGACTCAGTTGCTAATGACAACCGACGATTGATACAGAAGTCTGCTTACAAAACAGTAATTCGTAATTTCTCGTCAATAAGTGGTGTTATAAAGGAGAAGGAACTGCCATCATTTTGCTTTTATAAGAGAAAAATAAACATTTGTGGTAATGGAATATCGTATAAAATTCCAGTGAAAATATGTGTAACACTGAGGATTGTTTACATTATGATTACGTGAGGTTGGCTTGGGATGTAGGATTCACATTTGAAGAGTATGATTCCCGGGGAGGTTTTGATATCAGTGTGATAGGTAGTGTACAATCAGTGATAAAGTATAATGATGGTTTTAATTTGTTTACAACACTTCGAAATTCCAGGCTTGGTGGATGTGGAAAAGGTAGCCAAAGAACGGGATATACCAACAGTGGTAAAACACATTCCTACGTTGTTGCAATTTCGCCTGGATGATGATTTCGGCAAAGTTCTGGAGCCAAACTTTATTAAGCTTTTTCGTCTCTCACAGCTTTCAATTCAATATTTGATATTCTGTAAGAAATATCTGGACAGTACTGTGGCGCTTCTTAAAACCGAATTGGTGGCTTTGGACAATGAAAAGGGCGATATGGAATTGTTTCTTGAAGAGTTAAAAAGTGAGAATGATGAAATTTCTCGAAAGTATGAGGAACTTAAAGCAACATTGTCCACCTCTACTTTTAAATGCGAGCAATGTGCAAAGACGTTTTACTCGGAGGAGTATTTGCTGGCACATATCAAGAGAAGACATCAAGTTCACAGTACCCAAATGCAGACTGAAGCTGATAGGCTGCAGTTGGAGATTAAGGAGTTAAAACAACGTCTGAACAATACCGAAAAATTGATATTGAAAGCTGATGACTTTAATGAAAAGGGAACTATAATGAGTCCTAAAGAAAGTGCTGCAACAAGCTCCAAGGAGAAGGAAAAGGAACAAGACTCCATTGAGCCTAACAACGACGCCATTTTGGAAAATTCGATTCAATACAAATTTGAGCAACTGAAGCATCATATTGAAACCGAAATAAATTCATTGAAGGATGAAGATTTCTACAAGAATATTTGTGAAAAGTATATTAAAGAGCGTGTCGACAAATCTTTTACCCCCATTCATATTAGTGAAACGGTTGATAATTCTTCTCAAACAAAAATTGAGCCGAAAGATGAAATCACCACTACAGAAACTAGTTTGAATAAGGTTGAAATAAATGCTATTAAAGGTGTGGAATCTTGTACACAAACTGAGTGTACTACAGCAGTTAGTGAAGGTACGACTATGAGCCCGCAACCAAAACCAAGGAAATGTGGTAAATCCATGGATGAAACCCGAACTTCTGACTTGGGTTCTGGTCAAAGTGATCAAAGCATGGCAAATACCCCGGTAAAATCAAATCAAGATGCGACAGAGAACGAGGTAAAATCTTTACCAGTTGATAAGAGCAGTACGGTACTAAAGACAATCGAAGAAAAACTTGCCAAAGAAGCAGAGCTTCAACGAGAAACTTTAGAACATATTTTAGATTTAAAATTATCGGGAAGTTTGAATAAGATGGAGGCCCAAATGGCTGCATTCTGGGAGAAGTTAAATGTCTGGGAGAGTAATTTGTCTTTTACCAAGTCTAGCTCTGTTCCTTCGGTGAATATTCAATCACAGTTTGCTAAAGGTGTTCATGCAAATGGTGATGCAGGATTGTTGAGGCAGAATTCCCTTGGGAGTATTGCTTCAACAAGTCCTATCAATAAAATGCCTGTAATTGTACCTAGAGTGCAACATAGGCCAAATGTTCCAAAAGCTTTACCGAGTAATATTACTAATCAAGTGCCTAATAATAGATCGCCTGTTCTTGTTATACCGAAACCTATTGAAACATCCGTTATTTTGAAAGGGGATGCTACACAGTTCTTAGATTCTAGCGACGAAGATGTACCAGTACTATCGCGAAATAATGTGGCCAATCAGAAAAATAATGTGAGCAATCAAAAATCATCGGAAAGTAGTACGGAAACTACAAGTGAAGAGGAACCTGGTAATAAGAAACCCACGGACAGGTAACTATGATTAATTTTTGTATCACAGAACTTTAGTTACAAGTTCTCTATCTGAAGAGTTACGTATTATAAATTTGATATTAACTAGTGGTTATACTAGTATGAATGTCCTCAAGCGAAAATTCTGACATCTGTGGTCATCCAGATTTTCACAAAAGTAAAGCGGGTCGTTAGATAGGTGCGCGGGAAGTTCTTTATTGTAGATTGTGTACTGTGTATACAGGTATTGAAAGTACAGCCTTGGTACATACTAAAAAAATCGAGACAAATTGTTAAAAAGCGAAGATTGTCCCGCGCAGATTACCTTTCCCGTTAAAAGGAAGCATAATTTGAAATATATTAACCGTATATACAACCGTGTGTCATCCGACTAATTTATTTCATAGCAATCTCAGTAACACAATGTCCGCTATTTGTCGACTTGTGTTTTTCTTTACTTTTTATTTTCGTTTGGAACCAAGCTCGAACCGGGCACGATAAACTTACGTCACCGATTTCCCGCAGCCAACTTTGTTTGGAAAATACTTATTTTGGGACCTATTCTTTAGTTTTAGAAAACATTTAGATGAAACTTTGCTACAAAGGCTTAACCCTCCGTCAGAACAACCAAAAGTACAAATTGTCTCGGGTAGTAAACCTACCCCAGTCCGTAAATTCGTCGATAAAAGCATCCCCAAAATAAGGGAACAAACTTCCCCACGTAAAGAAGAAAGTCCTGTCCATATTAATGCACACCTTAAAAGTCTGCAGAAGAAAAATCATCATAATCATGAACAAAGGACTATCGATCATGACAATCAGAATAGAACAAGAGATTATAAAGAGATGACAAAACGTCTAAAGCGGCACGTGGAAGACTCAGTAAATCAAAGACTAAGAGACATCGGGGTGTCACCTCATTGGAAGTGCCTTCCCGAAAAATCCTTCGTAAAAGCAATGCAAATTGTGGAACATCAAGCATCGCTCTCAAAGAAAAACATTCACGATTTCCACAAAATACGTAAGAGCATCGAACGTGCTATTGATAAAGATATAGTTAAACCCAGCGATGGGAAAAACAGATGCGCTACTGTAAATTTACCCCTCGCTGGAAAAAATGTTGCGAAGTATATCAAATTTTCAGTCGACAGTCGACTTTCAAATTTACATTTTGTTTATTCCAGATTACGTTCTAAAACTCCCTCGCCGGTAGAATCACATGAACCCACGGAAGATTCAGTGGAAATACCACTGCAGAGAATTACAGGACAATCAACTCTAATTCCATCGAAAACACGTCGAGCATCATTTCAAAGCGACACTTCAAATTCAACCTACACTTTAGAACCTAAAATGAAACTTTCAACAGGACATCAATCAAAAATCGGAACTGAAGTTGAACAATTTAGTGAAATAATAGTACATAAGCCGGCTCCATCATCCAGAAATCAATCTGTTCCAATTAATGCAGAAGTAACAGCTTTCGAAACTCCGAGTGGAACTAACACTGATTCTATTCCTCCATCATTTACCAAATCAGTGCCATCAAGTGCCCCTCATAATCAAAAGAAGAAAGTTCTTTTTAATCTAGATACGGATACTGAACATTCTGAGCAGTCACCTGTTAAACAAACCCAAGTAGAGGTTCACAACACTCATAAAGATCTCGGTGCTTTCGTTCAACACGAGAAAACCAAATTGGATGTAGAGAAACAGGGAAAACAGAAAGGTGGACGAAATAAAGGTGGTCACGACTTGCATACCGGTTCGGAATCGTCGGATTGGGATATTAGCGATATCACATGAGCACGAAAAAACATGTTTTCATTATAGGTAGGCACAAAAATGAAATGCCAAAGTTATTGTTATGTGAATCATGTAAATAGAGTTTAAAAAAGCATTCATACATGCGTTCATAAAGCTATATGATTTCTAACTTATTTAATCTGCTGGTAGTAAGATTAAGAGGAATGGAGAGTTGCAACTATGTAAACTGCACAGCTTTCTATAACGTCAGAAATGGTTAAACTGTAGTTATAAGGATGGAAATACCGTAATCTTATTTAATCTAGTCTGTAAACAATTGTATTATTAAGTGATAATATTCATAGGTAGGTTTAAAATGTGCAGGTTGTCAAGTTGTCACACTCCCTAGCTCTTAAGTTTGATTAATTGAAAGGACGTCCCAATGACAGAAGTCCAATGTCCTTTTGTCCTGCATGTCTATTATATTTACACATTCGTGAATTTACTACCATTTTGAGGGTCATACTGCACCAACTTCGTACCAGAGCTTTCTATTTATTAGTGTAAACACATTCTTAATTTCTGGTAATAATCCCAACAAAAATTAAGCTAGGCTGTACCAATTATTAATTTATGATCGTGAATAAAAACACAAGTATCATCAAAATCATTTCGGAGATGTTATCTCGATGTCAAAATGACAGTAATATCACACCTGCGCAAAAACAGTAACCAACCAGTGGGACAAAGTGACTTCTACTGATCCTGCTAGAGACGATTGACTAGACTTTAGGTTGGCAGCATTGGCTCGGTGAAACTTGCCAGTCGTACAAATAATATTTCCTCTGAACTTTCTCAGAATCACATAAGGCCGAGCGAAGCAGTATATTCTTATAGAACTTCTTCATTTCTTTAGATGTCATTGGGTGCGTTACTATGTAATAATTTTGACAACCTCGCGTTTTCCACTCGGTATCAAAGCGAATGTCATGGATTCTTACAAGTTGCGTTTTCGTTGCTAACCAAGCGCCAACGCTAACATCCTCGGAATTATATAACCTAAAAAAAACTCATTAATAAGAGATATTTTAACCTCAACATATACAACTTTAAGTGGTCTTCATTTGCCGCAATATATTGAACTAAATTCCGTGATAGAATATAGCCTCCGCCCAAAGCATACGTAATATAATTATCACAAAGTATCCAGTCCTCTTCCTTCCATTTACCCTTGTGTTTGACTTGAGCTGCACCATGAAAATATCCCCAGTAAATCCCCAACTTCGTAGCGCGTTGGGTGGTGAGAACAGAATTCGTCTGAACATTTATTCGCATATAGTGTGAATCATACGCGGATGTGTCCTCAAAATTGAATTGAGTCTTCTCATTATTATACAAAAGATCGAAGCTAAGCAACTCATGGCCAAGGCTATCAAGCCTTACAAAACTATCATCATCACATTTTAGCAAATATTTAAAACCTAGTCCATAATCTACTTGATCACTCAACCAACTGAAAGCTTTCAATACTTTGAATGTGAGATTTTGGTAACTATCTTGTATTGGCAATATCAACATGTCGCTGTATTCTCTCTGTTCAGTCCTCAAGTGTTGCATATCATTTTCGGATAATCCCCAACTTCCGATAGTGAAGTAATGCTTGAATTTGAACTTTGCATTTTCCTCGTGAATATGGGGTTGGGCAACTTTCAGCCTCAGCCATGTTTCTCTTATACTGTGTCGCTTTTCTTGGTTTCTTGGAGCTGACAATATCAGGATAATCAAGTCGGGATTCTTGAGTTTTTCATTGTTCATTATATTGTACTCTCGATCAGCATCATCCAGTTTACATGTTCTCTCTATTGGATATAAATTGATGGCGACCATACAACCAAATAAAAATGAAATAACAGCGATGAGGAGTTGTTTAATTCGTCCATGACTTCGTTTAAAGAGCACTTTCATCTTTGCCTCAGGTTTAACGCAAGTTTTAACATTATTATTAATTATTTCAACCGAAATTTAGGGTTTGTTTTGGTGCAGTATTTTGCTGACATTGAGGTTAATGACGCTACAAAAATATCGATTATTATGATTTAATAACGAATTATTTATACTCACAGTAATAAAATTACACAAACCTATGTGTTTTATTATTAAAATATGTCAAGGGAAAGTAAATTTAAGGTTTAATTGTTAATTTTAAATTGAATATTTGCTTTTAACGAATTGTACCTAAATCGTAGATGTCGCTAATATGTTTATTTCTGAAATGGCTAATTCTGATTGTGAGTGATATGCATTAATTGTGCATATGTAGGTAATTTGAATTAATAGTTGTTTTGCGTTTTGTTCCTAGTTTCTTTTGTTGCTAAGATTGACTAATATTTGTATGTATTTAAATTTCACAATTTACATATAGTTCAGTAATTCTTTCAGAGATGTTGCTAGTATTTACATTTTCAAACAGCTGAGTCAAATACGCGCCAATTTCACATGTTAGGTTATTCCTTGCTGTTGTTTGTTACTGTTTTTTCTCTGTTTTTTTTTCCAAAATTCGCTAGTTTATTTTAATAATAATGGCTACAGTGTCAGTCGCAAAGGTAAATATTACCTTTGTTTTAACAATAAACATGAAATAATCTAAACTTTGCTTCAGGGTGTTTTCGTCTTTAAAAATGGATATAAACCTCAGAGGAGAAGAAAATCGCAGAAATTTCAGGAAGATATTTCTTTATTTCGTGATGAACTATGGTACAAATCATTTAAACTACTCTGGAATGATTTAGAGAATAAAATACAGGTAAATATTTTCTTGTATTAACTTTTAAAAGTCATTTTCTAAATTCTTTTTCTTTGCAATTCAGAATCTGAACAATGATATGTTTTCAAGTGTGCTATGTAGTCTTATATCATTTGTGCGCACATCCTATCAAAAGAAGGTATCCGAAATACCGGCAGCTACACTTTTAACTGGCATCAATATGCCTGATCATGCTGCACAATTTTCCACTTTATCAAAAGAAATTAAACGAACCATATCACCACATGTTGTTACCCTACAAGCACAGGATTGTAATAATTTAAAATATTTAGTCGAGCATATGATTAACCAGTTGATAAATGGGGAATCTTTGAGTGATGATGATGACTTTGATGTTAGTATGGAAATCGATGTGGAGAGTGATGTGGAGGTGAAGACTAGAACAAAAAAGATTAAGAAGAGTCAGTGTAGTTTTTCTATATTGCAATCTTGGTATGAAGAGTTGAATTATGGACACCAGAAAAAGATTTTAGCAGTTATCATTCCGGATTTCGAGAGTTTTAATGCTCATGTATTACAAGATTTTATTCAAATTGCAAGGTATGTTGACGTCAACGGATATAAGAGATTTTTAATTTCTTTTTGTTGTAGTAACTATATAAATATTTTACCTTTCGTTTTAATCTTTGGGGTGGCTACGTCCCTGACAGCGTTAAATAAATCAATGCCATATCATGTATCATCCAAAGTGAATATTCAAGTATTTAATTCTCAACCATCCACATTGTACCTGAACAGTATTCTGGAGGATGTGATTTTTACTGATAGTTGTGCGTTTCATCTCGGGGGACGACTTTTTGCTTTGTTCCTGGATGTGTTCCTGTTTTATGATTTTTCTGTTACTGGTTTTATTCAGAATTTTAAGGTAAGCCTTTGAAGTTTATGCGATATGGTAGAACCTCGGTAATTAGAACCTTTGGGAAATTTTAGAAATACCTGATATCTTGCAAATTTCTCGTAATAAATATTCTAATAATAATTATAGTGCACTTTGTAGATATGTTTGGAACATTATTATCAGTTAATTTTACTTATAAATATGACCTTGAAGGTAATAATTAGTTTACATCTCGCTTCGTAAATCTCCCTAAGTATTACATTCCCATCTTCTTTCACACCTTCTGGCCAACACACATTCATTCACAATCAAGTGATTCCCTGTATCCTCTTCCACGGATCTAGCACTTTCTGTATTTCTCCCCCGTGCGAGCCTCTTTGCTCGTGCTCAATTGGAATGATAAATATAATACATTTCAGTTTAAGTAATTTATTTATTATCAATATTATAACGTAATAATACTTATGCATCTTTATACTTTTTTGGTCCTTCCATTCTTAATTGTTGCAACCCAATTGGTTCAGTTTACCTAGGTTCTATTGTATTTGAAAGTTTGATAGCTTATAACAATTATAATTGTTAAAAATTTAAATTTCAGTTTGCAATGTTGGAACATTTCAGTCGAGGTTCACATACAGCATTATGCACATCTCCCGAACATATTCCCTCCATTTTAAACCATTTTCGAAGTGATGATTACGAAAATGTTCGACGTAACTGTTATTCATTTCGTGCATTAGTAGAAAATGAGACCCCCTTAAATCAATTGCAGCTCCTTGAAGATGACGTCTACTTTAGAAAAATTCTCGAACAGTGCATAAAGAATATATTTCAATATATAAACAAATTACATGTATTTTTGAAGTGTTTGAAAATCTTGGTTGAAGATTTGCCGAAGTTACCACTTGGAAAACAAATTCGTGAACTCTATATTTTAGCAACAAACAAAAACATGACTTCAATGCCTGAATTTAAGGAAGCTTTCCAATTGTTGGGCTTCCAATCAAAAGACGAACTTGCATATAAAATGAAAGCAGTAATAACGTTGCTCCTTGATCAACTACGTTATGACAATGGGATGAATGTGGATTTATATGAAGAAGTATCAACGGAATTGTTAACTATGTTGGAACAGCTGATGGATAATTCCAGTAGTCATATCCCAAATGAGGATGAAGATGTTACCATGGAGGAACTTGTTAAAGTCCATAATGTTGTTTTGATTGATGCCAAATTGGATCGTAAGGCGCTCAAACAACAATTGTTGGAACGTTCGAAATGTCTGGGTATTCCCAAGATGAATAAGTATGAAAAAGCCCGAATGAAATTGGTGTCATATTTGGAAAACGTATTTGTGGGACATCTCAAACAACCTAAAGATTATCCATTCTATGAATTGTTCTTTTTCAATGATGTAACTATTCAAAATAATGTTATCGGGTCTCATCGAAGTGCAATTCACACTGCACTTAATGATCCTATAACGTACCTTTCCGTAAGAATTATATAATGTTCTATGATGAAATGGTTATATATTTTGCTTTCTTTTAGTGTGATTGCTGCAAATTGCCAAATGATGCAAGTATTCTTGATTCAATGCCGGATATTTGCATCGCTTATAAGTTGCATTTGGAATATGGAAAGATGATTAACTTGTATGATTGGCTTCAAGCATTTTTATCGATTTTAGATCCCATTGCAGCCGATGATGATAGTGATAAGCGAGAGGTTGATCCGCATCTGCAGTATCCTTTTTGGTTATAATTTGCAAATAAATATGAATCATTTCTTTATGAATTGTTCACGATATCTATAATTCTAGTATTTTCCTGAACTTCTGGTTTATAGGGCTCGTTTTACCCAATGTGTTGCGGAATTGGAGTATCTTGGATTTGTGAAGAGTTCGAAACGGAAAACTGACCACGTGGCTCGATTAACATGGGGCGGTTAACATTGAATTGTTCCTATACTTGATATTGTGCAACATAAGATTGTTAAGTACACTCGTTTGTTGTGTTTTTTTCTGTCTGAAAATATAAGTATTTTGCCCAAGTATTGTTTGTTTTGTTGACGAAATTTGTGTTTTCGATTACTTTTTACAATTTATAACTTTGTTGATTATTTTATTGTGATTTCGTTGAATTTGCTAATAATTGATTTGTTAAAATATACTGGCATATAAGTCGCGATATTTCATGTCCTAAATTGCTTTCATTTATTCAATGTAAACTTATTTTGTCAGACCTTGATGATTAACGCCACTGCCACAGCGAGTACATTATATCCAAAGAACATTGATCTATTAATTATAGGCCAATAATGCAGATTGGCTTGAAAAGTTCAAGGAAAATATTTTTTCATTCAAAATATGGAATATTTTTAGATATCGAAAGTATTGTTCTTGGTATAACTCCGTGCTTCTTCTGCTCTCCCCTTACGAATTTTACTGCGTTGGCATTCGAAATTTCTGATTGAAACAAATTCAAAATCACGAGAAATTGGTATCTACAGAATATAGTATATGACGATCAGAAGACAAAGATTATCCAGTGATCAGAAGAGACACTGGTACAATGCTCAAAGACAACTGCAGGTAATTAATCCGACAAAATGTTTGTTCATGACACAACTTCTTGCTTGAAAAATTGCCCAATTACAGTATATAGAATCAGGAGATCTGAAGACGGTTCCCACTGGCTTTCCAAGAGCAGGCTAACGATCCGCCAAGAACATTGTTCATGGTGCAACTCCAAAATTTTGCTTTGCTAGTGACCTTTGTATCTCAAAGGAGGTACTTCTAGATTACTTCTGTTTCTATTGCTTCGAGATAAGAATCAATCATTTTTACACCACCCCTGGAATGAAAATCTTCATTTTCCTTTCTACAGACGAGCAATTACTGATGACTTTACGCTAAAGGACCCTAGCCTTGATTCATAACTGTCCTGGAAACAATGATAATCATTTTAAATGGGATCGGAAGACTTAGAAACGAAACTATATCATCACAGGCCCAACTACTTGTAAATATATGATTTTACCAGATCATTAGTTTACATTTAGTACCCGTCATAATTAAGTTGTACATTCCGAAAGAGAAATTTATGGCGAAATATTTATAGTTTACATTATATTAGCCAGGAAAAACGTCGAAATGAAGTCATGAATCGGCGCGATGTAGGACAATCGCCGGCTGCAATTGAAATTGATAACAACAATATTGTACGCCCGCCGACGGACAGGTGTCATAAATGCACCGCCTTCATTAATTATTTTCGGGCGCACGTATAAAACGCGCGCGCTTGCAACAAAAGGGTGAAAAAACAACGTCGCAGTAGGCGATGCGCGGGCCGCTCAAAGGACGCCGCTGGTCCATCCGAAGATGTCGTAAAGACATTAAAACCGATGTCGGTGCGCCGATGGTTGTAGCTTCTGCCCGTGCTATGTGCTCATGGTGTTGGCAAACCGGGGCCCTTCGCGCGATTCACAACGGCCGCGCTATTTGTTCTGCGACCGGCCAACGGCGGCGGTCATCAAGCGCGCGACGCATGAAAGACGCCGCCGATTATTGCACTTGTTCGAACGCTTTCGGTGCGTGTGCTAGATTGGACCCATCCGGCGTGCGCTCACGACTTTTATCGGTGCGATTAAACCTTGCGTGATCTGATAGTGCTTGTTATGGATTATTGCAAGCCCACCGTGATTTCGTACATTCTATACATATTTTTGACAACAATACTAAAAGTAATTGCTTGTAGGCCTCCGTACAAGGGTGCCATAATATACTACTGCTGCCAACGATGGAATCTTAGTAATTCTGTCACAAATTACATTTTATAATCACTTAAGATTCAATAATTAATAATATTAATTCCTATGAACATTATCTATACAATAGAGTCAAGCAAAGATTCACTTTCATGCAACTTGACGCTTAAAGGGTTCCTTTTAAGAAAACAAGTACCCCACTGTTTAACGCAGGCGATCATGGTTGTTGTTTGATTTACCGAGCTTCAGTTTCTATGATATACAGTGTTCATTTTTTGTATGACTTTACCGAACATCATCAACCACAGCTCTATTTTATTCGTTCAATTAGTCATGTTAGAGATTACTATAACTATTGATAAGAATTCATTTTACTATACATCCCCACCGTGAACCGAACTCGGGACCTCGTGGTCAGCATTGACCATACCACGCAACTTGGCTGGGCATTTTATCTGGTCTGTTCAATTCTTAATAATTAGTCATAATAGAGTCTAATACTATTGGTATTTATAAAATGATCAAAATATCGTGATAAGCAATGGATAAGTATAATGGAATTTTTCTAAAATTGCTCAAATTATTTTTATGTCAAATAATTTAGCCAAGATTAAAAATAAAGAATTACCCCCAAGATATTAGTCACACTGAAAAATTTCTGCAGTCATCACAATTGTCATACTTTTTGGAAGTAGGAGATTCTGCAGGTCCATCAATTTTTTTTCTAAACAAAAGGTAAGTTTTCGTTCCTTGCTCAACTCATATTCATAATTTAATTAATTATGCCTTTTTGATGTTAGCATAGAGTTAGTATATAACATCAATAAATTATTCTCTTATGTGGGAGGCGCCAGTTATTGATTTGAATCGGGGCAAGTTTAATCTAAAGTGCGCTCTACTTTGCCCAAGGACTAATATTTTTGGTACCTAACGTTAATGTATTATGGAAATTCTTTATTTTGTGAATTTATTTGGCCTTTGCCAATTGCGTTATAACTTTTTATTACATTTAAAATGTTTTTTTTTGGAAAGGAAATTGGATCCCAAGGAAGTAAATCAACTGTGGCAAGAAAATTATGAAAAAAAAAAAAACTACTTCAGTTAAAGTTAGATGAATTTTTCAGGCAAAATATTAGATTAAGAGCAAAGGATCTGTTCCTACATTCCGATACTTTTCGAAGAGTATGCTTTCATGTTGTTGGTGTATATGGCTATGCGTTTCCGACTGATTTTCGGATGGTATATCCGATCCATAGTTATTTGAGTGTTTATTGAGTGATATTCGTTTCTATTTCCTTTTGATTTGGGCATGTAAGGAGGTTTTTTTTTTGTTATTTTACCCACAAACCCAAAAAAAGTTATAGGTCTACATGGGGCGAGTGTATACAAAATATGTATAATGCATGACGGGGATGGCACCTGGCAATCCTTTGCGAAGGGTTAAAGGAAAGCTAGGGTCGGAATATTGGCGAATAATGACCAGAGGAATAGAGGAGAAGACCTATCTGTTACAGCAAGAATGGTGTTGGTGAACAAAGCTAAAAGGACGAATCATTGGTTTATAGTATATTACGTAAATGTCAATTGAATACGTCAAATGATACTTCATCATTTTTTCTTACAATATTCACACAATGGTATACAAAGTAGTGCCCAAACGTGCACGCTTAATCATGGTATGGAACTATTTATGATTCTTAAATGTTAATATTTTTTTAAATTAATAAAGATATAAAGGGAACCTACGCGAAGCTCACTTATGGTCTTAGAGCCATAATGGCAAATGAACATTTTTGCATTCACACCTTTATTGTGGTTTAAATTTGTAAAATGAAAGGCGTTAATATTCATAATGTTCACTGTAATTCCAGTTTTATTGACACATTATTGAATCTACCACGATCTGTAGTAAATCTCAAAGTGGCGTAAAAACGACATGACTCATGAGAAAAGATGCAAATAAAAGAAAACATGCAAATTTACACTTTAAACTAATTTACACAGAAAATTACATTTCAATTTTCTTAATTATAATTTAACATTAATTTAAATTGATAAACTGATTACTTAGAAATGCGCGTCAATACATTTTAGTGAATTGTTTGTAACTTTAGAACTACCAAAATGTTTCCAAACATGATTTTTTCATCTAATTAGTAGCCACACGTTTTTGATTTCAATTATTGTATGTTTTATTCGTTTAGAAATGGAGGTGAGATAAGTATGTGTTGCTTCGAGGACGTTCTGACGTCAATGCGGCCATCTTGTGATCGTCTACGGTCAGTGTCGAGCAGTTATGCTCTTGCTACGTAGAGGATCGTGCATAATATTTGACGAATAAATTAGCACTTGTCTACGTCTAGGCATTTTCAATCCATCCATACACGTGTACCTTCGACGTACTCTTACGGCGGCCATCTTGGCATTGTCAACTCTATTCTGAGATTGTTGTGTGTGTGTGACGCCTGGTTGCTTTCATTATTGACATTTCACATTATACTAAAAACTGTTGTGTCAATCTATACCTGTTACTAATATGTTTTTAACATTTTTTGCTGGGTTGAAAACCAAAAGTCAATCTTATCTTCTCTTCTTCTAAGTAGCATCACTTGAAAGAAGAGAGTATATGCCTTTATTCATTTGACTTGAGTTCACACAAAAGACACGCTTTCATACGTTACATTTGAGGACAAAGTACGAAGTCAAGTGGTAAGCGATGCTACCTAACGTTAAATAGAAATACAGAAACAAGGAAACTCTCAGTGTATAATTGAAAGCACTTAAGACCACTTAAGGGATGACAATGTGACAATACACATATTTGTAAGACAAAAACATGTATGAACCTTCTTTGACCATTTCTGGTACGAGTAGTCGCAGTCATATTAATTTCCAAGCAACATTGAACCGTATTTATTCTCATCATTACGCACTTGTAATCAATGTACACATCGTTACTCAAAAAATCATTGGTTACTATGTGATTAGGTTTTAGGCAAATACCGAATGTAGGGGACGATGTGGTGTGTAAACAATCATAGTACTAATACGTTAATTATTTTGGTATACAAGTCAATTTTTGGAAGTTGCCTTTAGTGAAGGTAAAAATAGATATAAGTAATGTGTATATTTAAGACATAAATCACGGTCTTAGATCTAGGCAACACTTGTTTAATTTACATATCAAGTATATTGCACTGTGCATGATATGAATATTTTTGCTACTTAATTTTAATCTTTTTAAAATTTAAGAAGTTGTAGGTGGGTGGCCAATGTAGCATTTTTTTATTTACGTGTATCATGCAAAACTTTGTCGATTTAACCCAAACAAAGGCAGGACAAAAAGGAACAAAAACTATATTACCCCAAATTACGATGCTTTTATGGCTTACTGCAACTCACCTGCGCCGGAATCCTTTATTTTACCTTATACCACATTTTAGTGAATTTGTCCGGTTGTAAAACTTATTGTACGCAATAATACCTCAAGCGGGATGTTAATAATTTCATGAATTGTACAAACAGGAAGCGAACATATCCTGACGATCACAGTTTACCACCGTCTAGATCAATGTCTACAATGTGAATAAGAGACATCGATATTAAATACTGTAATGTTTCATTGATAATGAAAATAGGAACAAATGAATGTGTTAATATTAGCACGTGTTAACTCATTAATTAATAAAGCATTTAGATGTAATGGGAGTGTTGATTGCGCGAAAATTGCGAGAATCATTTCACTGATGGTGATTTCAACGTGCGAAACGTTTGTAAAAATAATTTACGCCTTGTCGCGACATGCTTCAAGCTTCTTAGGTTTTTGGTATTGGTTAATATTTGTTGTTGTATTAACACAGAAATAAAAGCATCTAAAACAAGTGTATCTATCAACGGATAGTAAAATTTAAAAAAGTAATCTGGAAAAAGTTGAATGTTTGTTGCATTGAAAAGTTCATGGTAGTTCTGTAGTTGGTGAAAGGAAGATGGGTATAACAAGGTGCGCATGCGCAACTTACTTAAGTCGTCTAATCACAGTGGCGACCAATCATCGTGAGTATTTTGGGCGTGTCCTAGATGGGTCCGGCACCCAGCGTCCATTGTCGTACGCAGTGGATTGGAAGATGATGGCCCGGCGGTCGTCAGCGAGCATTTATCGGTTTAGTGTGAAATAACAACAAATAACCACCGCATCAGCGCACTACATCGGTGCACATCGCACGAGCTGATGCTAATAATCGCGTAATCATCCGTTTAAGTATCGCGCCGACTTATTAATTGTGACATTAATTAACGCAGGTGGGCACCAAGATTGCGCTAATCAACTTTTTGTTCTGTGGTGAAGAACCGATCGGTTAGCGAGTGCGCGAACTATTGGCGGCGCCAAGGTGTAACTTTACATATTTGTGAAAATTCGTGCTCCAGTGTTGATTACACTGCTAAACTGTGCAATTATTGCGAGCATCAATGTGCACATAGTGTGTCTAATTAACGTTAAGTACAATAACAGAGTGGAATTTAGGAGGTTTATATCCGTGTTGATTATTCACGAATGGACGGTAAGGATAAAAAATTAACACATTTGCTTTTAATATTATAGGTTTAAAAGATATATAGATTTTATTTTATATATTTGTCATATTTTTGTTTTGAAACTTTTTATAAACAAAAATCTTTGAAATTGTGAAATTTGGTATCCAGATAGTTCTCCTTGACAAGTAAAATTAATGACTAAGCGTAATTATATTAAAAATACCAAACATATCAACTTCTCCTTATTAGTGCTCTCTAAATGTCATGAAAAATGTTATTTTCATAAAAATTGTTGTTTCATAATAATTGAACAACCGAAGTTTTGATTATTATAACACCATGCCAGAAATACTTTAAAATGTAAAACTTTATTTCTGAAAATTACCTGAACCCAAAAACGATGTTATTTTCCCATTGCTGACTTTGACGACTCATGTCCTTTTCGAAAATATTTGAACTCTTGATGTCCACATACATGTGCTGCACTAAGCGACGTTTCTGTTTGCACCCAAAGTGCGCATGATCTCGTCAGGCACGTTCATTGTTTGTCGAAACTGTTAGCGCGATCATTAAAAAATCCTCGGAGCGACCTAAACTGGATTCCCAATTTTACGATTTGTTTGATTCTCCGCAGTGCTTTCGAGAAAAGATTCCTCCAAACAAGCAAGAAATTCAAGTTGATGTATGTTTTGCAAAGAGCAAAAGTTAGGCTTCGAAGCAATTTCGTATATTTGCTGAAGGGATTTTATGACTTACAGTTCCCCAAATGGCCGCCCAACATATTCTCTCAGCGGTCGAGTCCGAAATCTCGCATGGAGTTGCACCACGTTCTGGAAAAAGCGGCGACTATACGACTGAAAACGATCTATGCGTTTCGCTGGATGATCGTGATCTTTGGGTCCGTTTCCAATCCTTTACAAATGAGATGATTGTGACGAAGAATGGCAGAAGGATGTTCCCCGTTGTAAAAGTGTCCGTATCCGGTTTAGATCCGAAAGCAATGTACACGGTTCTATTGGAATTTGTTCAGATTGATCCACATCGGTGGAAGTACGTTAATGGTGAATGGGTACCAGGTGGGAAAGCTGAGGTACCACCTGCGAATCCAATTTATATCCACCCTGAATCGCCAAATTTTGGTGCCCACTGGACAAAGGAGCCGATATCCTTTGCAAAAGTGAAACTCACTAATAAGTGCAATGGAAATGGACAGATCATGCTTAACTCCCTGCATAAATATGAACCTAGGGTACATTTGGTTAAAGTGGGTACAGAGCAAAGGAAGGTGATGACATTTCCTTTCCCCGAGACGCAGTTTATTGCAGTGACGGCATATCAAAACGAGGAAGTAACCTCGCTTAAAATTAAATATAACCCTTTTGCTAAAGCTTTCCTTGATGCCAAGGAACGTCCAGATAGTATTTACAATCAAAGGGATTATAGTGGTACCTATGGTGAAAACCAGATGCAATACAGCGGTAATTGTAAGTGTAGTTGAACATTTCTGACGTGGGAGTATATTATATATAACTCTCTAGTTTTGGTTACAGATGGTTCTTTGTTTATCCCTCATCAAACTTGTATTCCTCACACGGCCAGTGGTGTTCCATGGACTACTTGCGATCGGTATACCCGGAATACTAAAATGTATCAGGCTGCGGTAGCATCGTGTGAGAAATACTCCTCAGGAAATTTAAAGTCAAACAGAGCTTCTCCGTATATCTACCATCGACCCAAGTCAAATTCACCTGAAGGTTCGCCACCAAGTGGTAAGATGCAATCAAATTGAAATCATGGTCGCTTATACAAAGTGGAAAGAACTGTAGCAGTGCGGTTATTCTTTTCCATAAATCTAAAATCTATTATTTTCAATATTTCAGTGTACAACCCTCCTGAGCATATTCAACAACCCTACGCACCTTCACCACCAACGACCTACACCGCTTGGTCCACGCTACAACCACAACCTCCAATTGTTTCGCCTGCAGCGGCGGCGATAAACTGCTGGTCATTAACCGCCAGCCCACCTCCACCTCATCAGCTTGCTGCCAGCAGTGCTCAAACCACTCCGGAACAGTCGCCAACGCATCACTTTCCCCAATACCATCAGCCTATAAGTAATCTGGGAAATCTGACACAGTTGTCATACTCGAACTACTACAGTAGTGCAGACCAGGTTGCTCCAGGTTACACTTCGCATTATCAAACCGAGTATATGCCACTTGTAAACGGCAGCGATATTGCTTATACCCATATTGATTCTATTGGTTCTACGGTTGGCCATATTGCTGCATCAGGTCCCAGCGATAGAGAAGATGAGATTGTGTACCAGGAAGTGGGGCAGATCGATCATGTTGAACAGATCGAAAGAGCAGGAAGTGTCCGAAACGAAACCGAATCTCCAGCATCCAATAGTAGTAATAGTAATGCCCAAACAAACGGTGATTGGAGTCATCAACAATTATGATGATAAATAATATCAACTAAATTTATTCAAGAGTAATCATAAGCACAATCGAAATTGTAAAGATTTAAATGATTAGGTTAGGTTTTGTGAGTTTACAATTAGTTGTATAAAATAATATGTATAATAAAAATAATAATTTTAGTATAATAATAATTGCAAAATATAAGTTTTGTACTAGACAAATTTCGTTAATTTGGAAGCGCCCAAACTGTGTGCCATCAGAGCTGCATAGAAGTTTGAACTGACCGAATTTCGCCAATAGTACAACGAGCATGAAATGGTACCCATTTCCTCAGGAGTATGAGAGGAGGAGTATTCTATGCGAGTTGTACACTACTTGTTCTACTTCTATTAATTTGAAAATACTCTCTTAATAAAAAACGATACTGAAATGTGTACATTATACAATAGGAGTAGACAAATGATTTGCGCGCGTTGTCACGTCGATTCCTGGGAGCATCCGTGTGCCTGCGAAGGGGTTAATGCTTTGGGATGTAAGAGAGTTGTTGTGAGAGGGAGGGGAGAGTGTGATAATAGTGAGCCAAATTGTGCGTGAGAAATGGAAGCAGAGGAGAAGGATGACAGAATAGGGTAAGTTGGTATTTTAACATTTATATTTTGTTTATAAAAACTATTTTGAAATTATTGTTGAGTTTTTGATATACTGTAAAAGTTTGATTGTAAATATTTTTGGAGGGGTCAAATGCTTGAATAAAGGTTTATGTCCTGTTACTTACTACATTGATGATCCTACTGGTTCTGGAAACGTTTTAGATTAGAGGGTCTTCTCATATTAATTGTTACAATTCACTCCAATTATAATAATATATTATAGCAGGTGTCACCATTTAGATATGAATATCTGAAATTCTCTATATCGGAGATTAACAATAAGTGGTCGTATCGATATATGTCATTAGTAAATATGATGAAATGATTACATTCTCTTCCAATCCTGTTGAAGGTGGACCAAACCACGAAATAAACAAAGGTTTGTAAAATGTAATTTAATTATCTTTTTAGCAGGATAAAAGCATGAAAATTGTTAAAGGTACAGATAATGTTTACTTCATCCTTAATCTCTGTATAAACAACAATTCAAATGGGTAGTTATTGCGACCCATGTGCCAATAAAAATACATCCCTGCTGCCAAAATGGGCAGTAATAATTATTTTTGGGAAATAAGAGTTCCAGCGTTGTTTCGCGTCCCATAATTGATGCCCTACAGCTGGGACAAGTTGAATTTTGTCGACAAGATGAACACACACCATGCCCATTCCCGCATTGGTACACTTTCCATTGCAGTTCGTTAGTGCATAACACGCATCGTTCCATATCAGTAAGGTCATATTTTCCGCCGAAATAGATAGTAATGTTCATTCCACACATACGCGACATTTGGACATGTTCAACTTCTTTATTCGCAAAAATTGGCCACACCTTGTGAATGGTGCCACGGCAGGCAGTGGTGTAATTTCGTGAAGAAGCCACGGCTATATATTTTGCAGTTCCCAGCAAATCAACGGAAGGACTACCTACCTTGAAACTAACATACTTATCCTGAACATATAGCAGAACGATGAATTGGTGATGCACGTTACCCCGTGATACCCGAACGTTAAACATACAACTCTCAAACGGGACTCTATCATATGGAATGTCCACGATGAGATCGGTGGTAAAGAGATCCCTAATATACTCGGGATGATTTGCTTCATAATGCCTGACGACAAGGTAATCTGAGGTCTGAGCATCACAATTGGGGCAATTGAAACTACCATGAGGATCATCCCGCAGGTGATTTGCCAAATCCAAGGCGTTGCCTACGAATTTGCATCTCACAATCTGACAAGGGTACATTAATTCCGTGGAACTTAACATATCTTCCAGGGTGTAACATCGCACTGCCATTGTGGGTTTACAAGGCACACAGTAATTGAATCCTCGTTCGTCGGAAAAAATCGATGAAATGAGCCACTGTTCGCAGTTAACACACATCAAATATTTCTTGTTCCATTGTAAATTTCGATTTGCACTTTTAAATGTTTTCAGACTATTACTGCAATAGATCTTTGTATCAGTAAAATAAATTATATAAAGATGTGATTATTGATTGTACTTACAGAACATCACTCCTTTCCATGATATAATTTTAACTGGAATAATTATATGTAACCACTTAAATAGTTTTGATATATTGATTTAAAAACGTGTCTTATCAGGAATATATAAAACAGGGCATTGCACATCTGGGAACTTCAAATTTCTAAACTATTGATAAACAATATAAAATATAATTCTTTATTCATATTGTTGATGCAGTTTGTATTAATTGCATGGGTTACCATGGCACGTGATGCTTTATGTCATGATCAACCTTCACCATTAAAAAATACTCTACCATAAAATATCAAGGCCAAGTTAATAACTTCCCGCAACATAATAACAATTAAAATTTTATATTTTACGATCACTTTCGAAACATATTGTAAAATTACTTATAGCTGATTATTCTCTACGAAATAAGATTATATTTATTAGATAATTTGGTTATCAAGAAATTAACTACTTATCATAAGCCGAGTATAAGATCAATGGAAAACTAGTTGGTAAAATATGCAACGAAAACCACAATTTATATTAAAATTTAATATCATGAAAAACTTGACCAATTCTATCATCTTCATGATTCGACTCCAAGAATGGAACAAATGCTTTACTTATAGAAGGCAACAAGGTGTGCATGCTTGTGGGGTATGATTGTGAATGTAGCCAAGACTAAGTGTAAGGAGTTTAAAAGACCGGGTGGAAGAAGCAGAGAGATAGGTATGAAATGGGAGGGACAAAAACTGGAGAAAGCCTAGGCTACCAGTTTAGGTCGTGGGTGCAAGGGAAGGTGTGCATGAGAAAAGATAAAGGGAAAATGAAAAATAAATGAAGAATAAAGGGCAAGTGGGGAGGATATTGGGATATAGGAATGAAAATGTGGGATGCTTGTGCGAAGCCGATTTTGTTGAATGGGGTGGAAATGTGGGAATGGTATTGGAACGGGAGCAGACCTGGTTTCTGAAGAACATGATGGGATTGGAGAAATCCACCCAGGACTATATAGTTCGTCAGGAGACAGGGGGGCTTAGTAAGAAAGTGGAAACGACTGCAAAGATATGAGGAAGGATTGTAGAGAATGGGAAGTGCGCGATTAGTGAAGAATGTATGGATGTACTGTGACAGTAGAGGGTGCAATGGGAGGGCAGTGAGGAGGTGGCGGGGGACGAATCTGTGGGCCTCTCTGAGGCGAGTGTAGCGGTGGTAAGGGAGAGGAAGAGGAATAGAAGAACAGGAAAGGTAAAACCGGGTCGTATTCAGCTCCTACAATCCATGATACTAGAGAATGGCGGAGGACCATATGCAAATTCGTAATCTCAAAATTAATATGCTGATTTTTTTCAATCCATTCATAACTGATCATTTTCTACGAAATGAGATTATATTAGATAATTTAGTTATCAACAGATTAGATTAAATACTTATCATAATACGACTATAGGATGAAAAGAAACATTTTAGTAAAATATTCAAATCGTATATATTTACTCACGAATACAACATTTTATAATAACAATTTAATATCATGAAAAACTTTACCAATTCTATCAACATCATTAGACTCAAAGAAATCGACAGACGGTTTAGTTTTAGAATGCAACAATTTTAAATATTTCTGATATTCTGGCCAAACGCAAACATCAAAATATCCCACGCAATCTGGTGGATCATATACACGCAGAAGTCTCCGACGTTTGCATTCCTCATAATCCAGCGTCAAACAGTATCTCAAATTACAAAATTCGTATAGGCCTTCATGTTCAAATATCGAAAATCCCTCCAACAATAGAATATTAATATCCGACGTTAAACTCTGAAATACATCTAGCAGCTCTGGATAACTTGAATATTCTTTTGGTGCCTCTATAACATCTTCATCGTCAAATTTCCCAGCATTCGCAAGGATTTCCTGCACATCTTTGTACATTTTATCCATATCCAAACTCGTAATAACGTCAAAATGAATATGTTGAATTTCTTCAACCCATACATGCCTCTTGTCGTCGACATCCAAAAAGTAATCATCTTGAGATAGCATTTTCACGTGGATTTTGAACTTGGAGAGCTGGTTTTGCAGGCGCATAGCTTCGAAGAGTTTTTTACTAAGCGTTGTTTTTCCACCGCATGTTACACCAGTCACGCCAATTACTAAATACTTGCAATCCATTTTTGAAATCATTTAAAATATGTCCGAAAAATTAAAACTTGGAGTTTAAGAAAAAAAAGCAATGTGGTTAGTTCCACGAGAATACAACGACCTTTGAACATCACGGTAATCTTAATAAACCCATTCTGAACGTGACCTCAATAGTCAAACCAAAGTTAAACAAATTATTTATCTAGATTTACAATGAGCACTATGAGAAGGATTGGAGGTTAGTTTGATTTAGAATAGTATTTATATAGTGTAATTTAATGCATTGTGAAAACAAGTTTGGGAATAGATAAATAATATAAATATGAACAAATATTACGTAATTATTAATTAAAAGCCGGAGCTTGAACCATACGTATTATCCCACAACACGTATTGTTCTAAATCATCTGGTGATACGCTAGAACGAACGCGTGCTAAGGAATTGGTGAAATCTTCAATTGAAACAGGGCGTACCTGAAAATAAAAGTAATTAATAAAAAAAAACAATAAGAGGGAATTTACTGTTAAGAAGGTGAAATATTTTTGTGATTTTTTACGCTAAAAGTATTTTAAAACGTTACTGATCCGCCTATGGAGAAATTAAACAAAACAGCAAAAATGGGAGTTTCGTCAAAAATAATCTAACAATCTAAAAATCGTAGCAAAATCCTCTTGTCAAAGACTAGATAATTGTGTATACAATGATATCCAATTCTATAAAGAAATGGAAACCGGGATGCTGAACTGAATGCACGAATAAGAAACCCGAACAAGTTTTACATAGCAATGTACAAATTCATTCTAGATAAAAAGGAATATCTACTAAAGCTACGGTCAGAATCTACAAAATTATATAGGCCAACACTAACATATGGTTGCGAATTGTGGACGCTAAATTAAAGAAACATGACGAAAATAAGAAAAATGGAGATGGAGTATTTAAGGAAAGCATGGGAATAAAGTACTGGACAAAATCAGGAGTGACGAAAGAAGGAATAGACTTATGCTGCATGAAAGAAAATTACATAGTACAGAGACAATTGGGCTGATGGAGTCATCAACAAAGATTGAAAGAATCAACCCAAGTCAAGAAAGTATGGAAAGTATAGAAAATAACTTAGAACAGAGACAATTGGGATGCTGGCGTTATCAACAAAGTTTCAATCTTTGAATCAATCCAAGACAAGAACGCATGAGGAATGATGAAGAAAAGTAGAAGGTGAATTATGAAAACCTGGCATGAAATGATAATCTAAAACATAGAGAAGAGAGGAATAGACCAAAAGAAAGCAGCAACAATGGCAAAAAAAACAGAAGGGAGTAGAAACTATTTACTCAAAAGTGTAGAAACTATCGGAACTGAAAACTGGATTTTTTATCCTGCTAGGTGTTAAAAATCAACGTATCAAATAACAGTTGAACTTCAATAAAATATGTGAAAACTAAAACAACATTGGAGCCATTTAAGAAACAAGAATAAAGTTATACAAATGAAAATAATTTGATTCTAAAAGTCAGTAAACACCCAAATAAATATTAAAAAAACGATATGAGAGAAGATAGAAGAAACGAAATAAATATAATTTTTTTCATTTAAAATTTCAAATATCTACTGTATAAGGAATTTGAAATTTGGTCAATATTCAATCAAGAAATTAATAAAAATATAATTACCTCTGTAATATTAATATTTTCAATTTCAGAAAAGTTCATACATCGAATTGGGCCCAAACACGCATCTGAGCATAAATTCTTTATGTCAGCACCGGAATAACCATCGGATAAACGAGCCAACTCTATAAAATTCGCCTCACTTAGCGAGTTCTTCTCAGTTTGCATCAGTTTCTTTAACAACTGTAAACGACCCTCATCTTCAGGCAAAGGGATATACAATCGTTTGACAAATCGTCTACGTGCAGCTTCGTCTAATTCTTGTGGACGATTCGTAGCACCAATAATGAGCAATCTCTCCTCGCTGTCGGTGCGTGCACCATCAAGCTGTACCAAAAACTCTGTTTTAATCCGCCGTGAACTTTCATGTTCAGATTCACTGCGTTGTGACAGAAGCGAGTCGATCTCATCGATGAAAATCACAGCCGGTTGATGACAGCGTGCGATTGTGAATAACGCTCGTACCATTTTCTCACCCTCACCAACCCATTTCGATGTTAAACTCGATGCACTGATGCTGAAGAAGGTTGACTTACTTTGTGAGGCAACACACTTACCGATTAGTGTTTTGCCAGTGCCTGGTGGACCAAAAAGAAGAATTCCCCTTGGAGGCCGTCGTAATCCTGTGAAGATGTCTGGTCGTAACATTGGCCATACCACAGCTTCTTTTATCGCTGTTTTTGCAAACTGAAGACCTGCTATGTCATCCCATTCGACTTTACTACCGGTATCCATTATTTCAGATTGAATTAATTCAATTATCTTTGGATCAATGTTCTTAAGACGTTCATCTTCAGGTTCCAGATCTTTGGAAACACTTTCACTGAAAAGATATTAATTTTGCACAATCGTAAAAAAATATTTGAAAATATTTACCTGGGCTTATTCAAAAGAGGTGGAATAAATTTCGATTTCTTCTGTAAGATTGTCTTCTGTTGGGCTACATTCCCCATATTATAAGTACTAGCAAGTTTTTTAATTTCATTTAGATCCATTAAATCACCAGCTTTTTTAAACACATTTAAATGATTTCTTCTGTTGCTCTCATCTGAAGATTGTCCAGCTTTTGAGGAGGACTCACCGACATTTAAATTATGCTGTGGATAATAAATATTAGTTTTCGGTCTACTTGCAATGTCTTTAAAACCAATTTGACTCTCTTTTCTGTCAGTATTTAGAAATCTATTAAGCACAGCTCGATCTTTCGCAATATCAATTGAATTTAACTCGGGGAAAGTAATATTATTCAAGTTGGTATCCCAATCAAAACTATTGTTGCTGTATATATTAGTGGCAAGACGCTTTTCAACTTGTTTCTTGAGATATTCCAAGTTTGTTGTTGCACTTGTATCGTCAGAAGATATATCGTCCAAATATACATTCCCTAGCAAGGGATTCATTCTAAAAAAATGTTATTAATTCATAAGTACACATTATTAACCGTATACCTGGAGCACTCTTGCATGGCATTTAATAAATTTGTTCGTTTGGAGTTAATTTCTTCTTCTGTAAAATTAAGATATTGAAAATTACTAGTTTGTAAATTAATATCACTTTACCAATTTCTGAATCGTTGCTTTTTGAAGTCATTCTCGTTTATTTGATTATTATTTTATAAAATAATTATTTTTGAGAATATATCCTTTTCTTTTTCTTGCTGATTTATGGCTCTTGGCAACAAGGCCCTCTGAACCAGAACGAATATGCCCTTTTCTTTACGATCCTATGCAAGTTCTTGTCAATTTTAGGTTATGTTCACAGTTTTAAACTTGACAACAAACATTTGCACATGCTCAGTTTAAAATATCTAGAGGGCGCATGCACAACTTTTGAATTCAACCAATGAAATTGAATTAACTGTCATTTTTTAACGAACTAAATCATCGACCGTTGGTGCGTCGGTCAGTCGGCATCTCAAGAGCCGTTTCATACTGTGCAGTTTGATTATTTACAGTAGATATATTCTGATAAGAATCTATTTTCCATTATATTAAGGTCCTTTATCAATGGAGAAACCTAAGAAAAGAGTTACAAAACCTCCTCCAGTAGTTCGCCAAACAAAAACGTCAATTTACAGGCTGGCTCAGGCGAATCCATTGCTGGTGCAGGAAAATCAAATACAGGTGGCTGATAAGAGTGTACATTTACCTGAAGCTGTAGTCCATGGCCGGGTCACTTTGGATGAAATCCAATTTCGAAGATGGATCCATGGTGAAAACAACAAATCAAAAAGTGGCAAGCTCTCCCTAGGAAGCAGTGTAAATCTAGAATTTGGTTCAAAAATATTACATGATTTTGCTAATACCAAATCGAAGCCATTGCAATCAAAACCTACGTTTGTGAAGAACATTCCATCTATTTATCGTTCTAAAGAAAATGAGGCTCAACCGAAGAAGACTCTGGTTCAACCGAAAAGCAGGTTGATGGTCAAAAATAACGTCCTGAAACCCTCAAATGTAATTAGGAATGAAAAGCCAGTGGTACAGATAAAGCCAAGTATCAAAACTTTAACGCAACCGCCTAAGTTCATAGGAAACAAACAAGTATCAAAACCTGCATCGAAATCAGCAAGTATTGTTAAGCCTGATATCTTTAAAAAACCAACCGGAGCAGTCCAAAAGAAACCTATACGACGATCGATATCTTCTGAACATTTTGTGAAAAATAAGACGATAAAGACGAATCTTAATACAAGTTCGTCGAGTTTGGACAATTTCAGTAAGTTTATGGATTATCGTAATACTGTAAGTGCTACATCTACGCCATTGAAACTTGTGATAGCTGATACTACCCTGAGCAAACTACAGAATCCACTAAGAGAATGGTTAAGTGGCAGGAATAAATCACTCAGCAATTACCAACACTTAAAATGCTTCGGCTTACAAGGAGGTGATAATGATATTAAACTTGAAGATGAAGATCCTGAGGGTACATCTGAGAATTCAGAGATTATTGAGGTTGAAGATAATGAAGTTGTAAATGAGAATATTGTAATGGGTGCTATTGACGATCTCCATAATTTGATTGTGACAGGATATCCGATTCAGCAGTGTGAAGCTTGGTTGGATTATATCAAATCCAAGTATAAGAAGATTGTGGAACTGCCACAATATTGGGAGTGTAGAGCAGCAATCGAACAAGGAAGAGGAGACATTACAAGAGCTATTGAATGCTATCAGAATTCAATTGTAAATGGAGCTAATGTAAATGTCTATTTCTTGCACCCCTACTTTGGCGATTGAACATTAAATCTTTAGTAATTTAATATTTTATTTTCAGGTTGATCAAATTGACGAATCCCTAGGACAATTATTATCTAAATTTAGCTTGCTGAACATTGATAGTAACACCACACCAAATATCAAAAAGAAACGCAATGAAAATGAGGGCAATAATTTATTCAAATCAACGATCATTCAATTTGCTATTAAAGAACGTTCCCTTAATATGTAAGTATGATTAACTTCAGATGGAGTGGTTTTCATTTTTTATGCCTTTAAAAATTACAGTAATGATAAGGCAAAGAACCCAGAAGATGTAACGCGATTTATAGGCACACCTGTACGTCGCAGTACCAGAAAATCAGGAGTGTTTAAACACACTCCTGGGAAAATGTTATACGATTCCTGGACAGACGTAGATAACTCCATCAAAGAAAATATTGAATTCAAAAGTAACGCCTTTTTGTAATTTCTATTATGCTTGTATTTTTTGTAAATATGTTTGCAATTATTGTATTTGTATTATTGGATTTTATATTTGGACAAAATGGACCTTTTTATATTATGGCAGCATGACTTGAAATAAAACTACGTATTTAGTTTTGCAAATTTTGGTTATTACAAATGATTTCCGATAATTACTTTACTGCGATGAAATACGATTATTTAGGTTAAGTTTAACCTGATGACCTATTTTGATGAGTATGACCCGCAACATCTTATACCAACAACCGAGAGAACACTCCCTCAAGTGAATAGAAAATTTACCTGTAAATAACGAAAATAAATGTATTATATATTAATTTTGATAACATATTTTAAAATCAATAAGACATACAGCTCAAGCATGGTTTTATTAAAAAAGGCATCTAGGAATAAATTCTACAGAAATTAAAAGCAAATATGATACAGTATAACTAAACAAAGAAGTAAAATAAGTTAAAATGAATTACATAAATTCTAAGACTAGGACTTATTTATATAAAAATCGCACAGTGTACACGTAAAAGTATTTGCACAATATTGCTATAGTATTGAAACTAAGCAATCGGAAACGTACGAATAATTAAAATTACTTATTGCTTGCATAGTATGGCCAAAAATTGAAAATCATCGATTGTAAACGTATGGTGTTGACAGTAGTTACACATAGTACGTGTCTTATTACATTTAGTAAGTAGTACATTACAAGTTGCGCTGTGGTCTTCACTTTCGATCATTTTCATTTCAATAACACGTCGTATTATTCAATCTCCCTTTCCGAACATAAAATTGTTTTCATCTATGTAATTACATCTATCTATGTAATTTCAGTAATTATTCTTTTTGCGTGTATATTCGTCTGAAGATTTTCTAGTTATAGTTCCCCATCGTTTTCATCCATATTTATCATTACGTGTAATATATATATTTTTATATTTGAATAACTATGTCTTAAATACTTTAGAATTTAAATGTATCTGTTTAATAATTAATAACATCATATTTGTACAGACGTTAAAATTTGCAAAAAACGTGTTGTCTGTGCACAATTGCTAAAGTCTAAATGTATGACTGGAACTCTGCAAGTGTAATTGTTTCCATGACATAAAATGAAGATGAAACAAGACCAACGCTAGCTGTATCAGAGAGCTGCACATGTTTCCCCGAAAGAAAAAGGGTGGAAACCCACGCATCCAGTGCAAACTGGATCAAACATATTTTAGACACGATTGTTTCTTTACATAATTAAATAATAAAAGTAGTTTCAATCACAGACATTTATGAAAATAATTTAATTGTATATCTACATATCAACAGGGTTGTTTGTTCACACCATCTCATTAATTTACATTTCTCATCTTCTGTCAACTTTAACCATCATGTGCTTCATTAGTTTTGGGCCACTATTTCTTTTATAGGCGCCATTTGTGCGGCGTTTAGAAATTTTGGAAGCATCATTTTGAAAGATTCAAGTACCAATTTTTAACCAGCAAAAATCAGCGAAACACAATTTAGTTTTAAATTGTTTTTGCGCAATAATATTTTTTTAGACTTTCAATCCTCGCGTTTTCTATAACATTTCAACACATTCCCGTCGCCTCGTATTTCACAAATACCAGCGATCAATTTACGCGAGTGTCATTTCCAATGTAAATGTTTTTTATGTCCACAATGCAGGACGTTACTATCTCTCAATAATGCGCTGACATGGCAGCCGTTACTGCTCATTTTTTCTTTAATAATGTGCCTTAGCTATGTGATGAACAACGAAACGGAAGCACATTCATTGGTTTCGCGAGTGCCCTCGGTTTATAAATCGAATGCAAGGTAGCTCACACGAAAAATGTAGCAAGATTACTGCTTTCCAGACCTGCGAGACGCCCAACGAGAAATTGGAGCTACCGTAAAATGTATTGGCAACTAGAAAAGTATATAATAAAAGTACTAAAAGTCTAATATAATACAGTCTCTTATAAAATAACTTTATAGCTATGTACAATACAAAGTTCGGTTGTGTACGCGTAGGACTTGCTGATATTTAACTTACAATACTGCGCTTGTTAATATCGGTTAATCGTGTGTGTATCATTTTTTTTTCTTTTCTTTTTCGTTCGATGCAAACCTTTTTTATTCGTGGCTGAATTAGTTGCGCGAATGATTAGATCACTTGCTGCAAAAATACCTACATCGTTCTCTCATCGGCGATCGCTTATGGTGCACAACAACTTTATAAGAACTTAAACGTGCTGATGAACAGCAAGATGGCGGTGAGTAGGATGGAGGGCAAATATGTGGTGGACGCCGCCGTTTTCACCTCAGGGTCGATCTCGTTGCTGTCGGTGATGGTTGGAGGTTCGGAGCCGCTGCCCGCACCCGATCCATGCTCGGTACGATCATTCTCATCGTCCGAGATATCAGGACCGCCACCGGATCCTGATCCATCTGTGGCGTCGCCTTGCATCCCTTGGATGAAACTATCCGATTCCGGCATACTTACAGCTCCCAGAGAAGACATCACCATCTAAGATTAGGAATCATTAGAAATAGGAACACGTCTGCGTTAGGTACGCAAATCGGTAGTATTATGTAAAAAAAAGTCGGTACTTACTTTATGCACATGTCTAAGTTTATCGGCCAGATTGACGACGCGCGCGTCGCTGTTCTGGAGCATTAAGCTGGGCTTCACTTCCGGATTGTATTTTTGCATGTCCAAACTCAGGTCGGCAACTGTCTTACTATACCTGGAAAGACATAAATTTTCCCCCAGGTGAGTCAAGCGTTCGCATTCAAGTTTCGTTTCGAGATTACATACCCGCCGATCCGTTCGCCGTTCCAGCATTTCTCGTCCTTCGTCTCGGCGAAGCTCTCGTCCTCGCAGAGATTATCCGCCAGAGTGCTATAGAATCCTCGACTTTTACCAATGGAGTTTAGGAATTGGAGCAGCAGACTTTCCGACGATGGTATGTTTTGTTTGGCAGGTAGCAGGATCGGTTTTCCCTCGATGTAAGCTTTTTTCGTCAGCGACGGATTGTCGGAGAGCTTTACAACGCCACAGGCACGTTGTACCTGAAAACAGATGGTTAGCTGTATTCTTGCATCATCAGGTCAAGGCATCATTAATTTTCCGCCATTTATACATGGTTTCTGTGGGAATGAGTGTGTCAAATCATATTAATATAAATATTTTATAGCATTATAATTTGGGAAACCTTATGCGGCAATAATTTGCGACACAATAGCGATGATTCGCTGACATTGATAAATGTCTTTTCGATAGTTCAACGATGGTGTCTATCATAGTGGCGGCTTGGTAAACCGACCTATTCGAATTATTAAAGGTACAAGGGTAGGACAGCAGGTGAGCTGTATCATTAAAGAACATATGTTTAGAATTCGAAGCTCGGATGAGTCAGCATTCCAAGACGACTTTATGCGGCACGACGAATAAAAAATGCACGAAGCTTACTTAAGCTGAGTACAACAACGGCTGTGAAAGCTGGCAAATACAAGGATGAGAATAGGTTGCACGACACAACATACACGTACACAACGCACGCAGTCCGGAGGAGTCGCTGTTAAATGTTGTTGAACAATAACGGCACGACCGCTGGCAGTGGAACCACAGTGTGGGATGTTGGACAAGTTGTGAAAAAAGTAAGATCAAAAAGACGTTCTCGCATATACCATATACGCGTAGGAAGGGCGAACTGCCGCGGGGAACAATAAAAAAGCATTTACTGAATGCTTCGAGGGAAATTAATCAAACTTGATGTTTGACTGTGATTAAAAGAGGAAACGAACACAAAGGGATTTTCGGGCACGATTGATTCGCCCGCACGCCAGCCTGAACCCCCCGGAGAAGTGATCGTGGTCTAGCCCATCGTGGCCTGCAAGTTGAGAGTTAATTCTGAATGAATTCTCGAAAGCGATATCGTTTCGATGGGCATTATGCATACCAACACATACGTGCGAGTGCAGGCGGCTGCATTTCCAAAGCGCGCGCCCGAGGTGCGAGAGTGTGTGGAGGAGAGGACGATGGTGCAGAGAGGACGGTTGCTGGCAGCGAGACGCGGTCGTACGCCACGGATATCTGCATTCCAGCATTCCAACCAGTCGCAGCTACCTAGGGCTCAGGATCAAGATCAAGGACATGAATGGCGCAGCAATATTTTACAACGAAACGAAGCAGATAGATTCGGTGCGTTTTAATGCTGCTTGCGCTTGAATTATTACGGTTGGCGTACTAAATCAAAAGGCGCGATTTTCAGAATATCATGTCATTGGTTATTCTTTGATGGATCAAGAACTCTACATTTTGTAAATCCGCAGGTCACAGATACATTCAAAGAATGCCGTTGGTGTCTAATTTGCTGCTAACGTCTTATCGGCCATATAAATGTGTACTCCTACTGAATTTGCACAAGTTCCTAAGAAATAGTGTACATTTCCCGATTACTATTGGAATTTTCACAACCAGATATAGTTCATAAGTTAACATTTTCTGATAAGCTCTACATCTGACCAGCTTAACTTCCTTAATCATATAATATCGAAGACAAATAATTATAATGGATGGCTTACAAAAGCTTAAACAAGATTTCCAAAATGTTAGACATTGGTTGAATTTTGATGAATGCTCTAGGTGTTTGCTTTTCATACGAATATGCGAGGTGTAGAGAAAATCTCCTGCTGGAGCTCTGCATTCCTCGCGTGCCAGCGCGCTGCCCACGCATTTTCATTTTGTTTCGACTATTTCCCAGGCTCGGAAATCAGCGTATTGAAGTCGATAACAAAAGTTCGCTCAACAACCATTTCAATTACGCGCGGAATTCGCGCAATCAGTGATAAGACGGCGCGTTACCAGCCGCCAAGACTGAGCAAACTCGCTGCGCATTATTTATGTTCTAATCGTATTAACTCGGCAACAAAGGTTAATCAGTGCTTAAATCGACCTTAACCGAACCGAACGCGCTCAGGGTTGACCGAAATGGCGGCCGCCGGCGTCCTGTGCCGAGGAGGTGCAAGTAACCCACTCGCACATGTGGGCACCCGCGAGTTACGGTCGCAAGACGCGTCGAGGTTGTCTAAGGGTGTTGGAGTCCAGAGACAGGTTGGATTTATACCGGCAATTACAAGCCGCTGCCGGCTGATAGAGCGATTAGGGCAACACCTTAGTTTCATTCGTTCAGCGACAGAGAGAGGGAGAACGAGCGGAGACCTGGTGAGAATGGAATGCGGGAATTCTTCATATACTCGAATGCTGGGGAGAGAACAACGCGCTGACTGCATGCCTGCCTGCACTCGTAAAATTATATTGCCCATGGACGACTTTTTAATGTAGTTATATTACATTCGAAGTGCGCCATTTCGGATTAGAGATAAAAAAAATTATCCCCCTTGATATGTGCGCGCAATTAATTTGCGCTTTCAATTAGATTATCGAATGGCACATTACCTTCCGAAACCATAATAGTTATCTAAATGCGCGGCGCAAGACTTTCAGGCCGCAGATTAGTTCGTCTAGTTTTCATTCCCCACTTGTGCGCAACGCCCAGACTCCACAACCCTTGACGGGGAGAGGGGGAGGACCTGGTAATATGTGAAATTGCTAGATCACAGTTTCATTGTGCTAAACAGGTGTTGTTAATGGATTGAGTTAAGCATGAATGCGAATATCGAATTGGCGTTCGATTCGACATTTCCTGGTCGAACAGGTAGCCTCTGTGAGGATGGAACCTGGACGATACGATTAATGTAATTGTGGCATAGTCGCCTTGAGTTGACTGCCAATCTGAGGGAAACCTGCTATGAATACCGGGGACATTTTTCGAAACTGCCGATGATTTTATATTGGTCGAGCCTGCAGAGTATAGCTTTTCCATATTCAGATTAGTGGACTAAAAACCACCTTAGCATCCATAAACCACGCAATAACACAAACTGCACGTGCTGAGTGCTGTTTTAATCGCCTTTTGCGTTTTGATTCTACGCATGCGTTTTAAACGCGCCTGCTTATGACCAATGCAAGCCATTGTGCACGCGGCAGAATCGCAAAACCTCCAACGATTATGTGTTTACATCGATATTTCGCTCCATAGTTTCCCTCGCTCGTAAAACGTGGAATGCGCGTCACAAATTACGAGCCCAAGAGCTTTTGTTATTACCATTTGTTCACCGCGTCCGAGGACCTGCGAAATGTGATTGTGAACTAACCGCAAAACGTGCACACACTGCATCTGCTAATTTTCAAGCAAGTGCCAATGCTTTATGACCAAACATTGATTTTCCACGAGCGTATGAAAACAGCGCACGGCACCGTTTAGGAACGCTTGAAAACCATCGGGTAGCGCTCACAATCAGCGCATGTACTCAACTATGTGGCCGCAGAATTTTAACACATTCTGGCGTGTGTTGATGGCCGCTTGACATCATCATTGCATTGCGCCTAATAAAAATCGCTTATTGGGAATAATTAATTTACGCGATTCATTTGACATTGCCAAACAACTTGCTTTCCGGACGCTGTAGTTATTATTTCCGACAAAAGCGTGCCGAATAACATCAAACAAAACTTAAGTAATTGCATTTCTCCTGTCTGGCAAATAAAGCGTGGGGGCAAATTTATTAAAACCTATTTATATTGAACAACTTTACCTTCTTCCTGCTGCAAATTTCACTTTGTAACAGCGACATATTCTCACTCGACTTTCCCCAACGATTATCTCCCAACTTTTTCGAGAGTCAAGGCAATGTATAATAATCAGTTGGAAACAAGTTGTGGTTGGCTTTTGTCGAAGAACAAGCACTGATGCTTGGGCAACTGTCGGTCGTCCGCATCAAAAGAAGGCATTAATTAATCGTAGAAATATAAAAAAACGAAGAACGGGGCCGGCCCACACATTTGTAATTACGACTTGTAATTAATCTCGTGCAAGTAGCGAGATTAATTAGTTCCCGGGTTGATGATGACCGTGGCGTGGCGATAAAACGATATCGTTCAGCGAAAAATCAGCACACGCCTATTTCAGTGATCGAACAAATTGAAATTTAGATAATGTTGGTATGTTTCGCTATACATATTAGCAAAATAGGGTGTTCGATTGATTCCGTGTTACAATTAGACCCTACACTTTATGAATATGCAAATAAGGAGATGCTAGATGTAAAACTCGCGTTCTGTGTCAGCTTGGATGATACTTATGCGGCAAGCGCACTCCGAAGGCGTGCGAAATTCGAGCATGGCAGGAAATTAGAAATTCATTACTTTGCCGAAACAAATTAGCAAACTTCGACATAACCAATATGTGGTTGAACTAAGCGTAACATAATGCATGCTTGCAAACATTATCTCCGTATCTCGTTGTTTTGCATAGTGATAGCGAGTATAAAATCGAACGGCGCGGCGCTCGGATTTATTATGCCCTGAAAATACAATTTCTTGATTATGCACAGCATACGCGTACGGCACACGCTGGCACAACGCGAGCCCATTAAATAGATAATACTTGCACATTTAGAGCATTGGGTTTTACGCTGATAACGTTTGCAAATGTGCATTATTTTTCGCAATAAGTGCAGTAAAACCATTAGCATATTCCTTGTTAACTCATTATACGCAACTGTGTATGATTCGATATCTACCAACGTTAAGTATTCCAATAATATACACTTTAAAGTTTGGATAGACCGTAATTTGCATTGGGGGGAAACTTTAACTTCTCCGAAAAACGATGCGTAATAATTATGCACGCGAGTCGTATATAATTTCAATCTATTCATGTTCGGCGACAACTGCTCTGGCTCAGGGGTTCAATTTTTCAGAAAAACAGTATTATGACCTCAATAACATTAAATTACTCGGGGACAAGCACGTTTAATTATATACGCGACGCAAATGAAGTTCGGTCATAACATCATAAATCTCCAAGTAGGACTATAAACTATGCAAATTGCTGTAAAAACCATAAATGTACTAAATTGCAATTGAATATTCAGTGTTAAAAAAAACTCGCCAAGTTGTAAATTATGCTACTAGTAGACAAATTAATTTGGCGTTAAGTAGCAAACGAATGCAGGCGAAATTAAGGCGTATAAAATATTTCGCCACCAATCTTTGTGGGTAACAGTTTTTTGGGGAAATAGGAATAAATCACTTCGCCCATGGTCTGGTTTGGTACAAAAGTATGTGTTTGGGGTAGAAGTTAATTCCTAAATGGGGTTTTTATTGTTTTTCCTCGCTTTCGCGAAGGAGGAAATAAAATGCTCAGAAGAGCAATTCCTGCACTTCGAAATAAAGTGTCTTATACTCTCCAACCATTCAATGGAGACTGGGATACTTCAAACTTAACAAATTCACACTTTTGTAAAATGGCGGAGGCGCCTGGTAATAATACATACTTTTCTACTTTGATACAAAAATCTTAAATTTATTCGTTATATTTTGATCATTTATCACCAAAAATAATCTTAAAATTTGAACATCATAATTTCACGTGTAGAAACAACTTCTACTGACAAGCCTCGCAATTTCACGTATCAAAGCTTTGGCTCTTAATGTATAGCGATCCATAGTTTCTAACTGTGTAGTCGTCAAAGAAATTATTTTACGTGTGTTGATAACTCGCATATTTGTATTAATTTCCTATTTTTGCTATAAATACCTTATAAAAAATCGAATTCAATTTATTATAAAAAGCTTATTATGTATTAATTTTCTATAAATCTTCAATTTGACATTACGCGTCACACAATACATTACTTTATGGTTGGAAGTGAGGTTATCCCCCTTTTTGTTAAAAGTTGATGATTCCAACTGAGTAAATTAAAAAGGTTGGTAAAGTTAAACCTACATCAAACGACCTGCTCGAGTTTTGGGTCAATTATTAATTGCACATCATTTATCACCCACTCGAAGCTTCCCAGCGAGATGATGCACACGGTCGCGACACTGTTGTATGTCGATGAACTTCAATATTTATAAATGTTGATCAAAAACACGGCGGCGTGCCAAATTTATTTGAGGGAGAAAGCAAAACGAAAGTCCACCCACCCAAATAAATGCGGCATATCCCACCTATAATTCAAGATGCATCGGGTGCAGTCAGCGGTGCGGTGAGTATGTGGTATCGCGGGCGATGTGCTTCATTTTTATTGCACGCCTTTATTGCCGTCAGCGCATATGGCGGTCGTTAATTACGGCGTTAAATAATATACGCGAAACGCCAACGTCGCGTAACGATCTGTTTATAGTATCCTACCGGCCGGGCGTATCAAAGTATCAACGCGCGCAGACACATTTTCGCATTTTGGTCGCACTGCGATTCGCGACTTTTTGTTTATTTGACAGGCGCACGCGCTGGGGGTAGGTGCGGATGCTGTATTTGTTTGTCTTTATCTTGGCGTTCATTTGTTGACGTTGGCAGCGCGCTGAAAAGCTTTCGCAAATACTGGCGACTGGTCGATAAAAGCGAATAATTGAAAACGCTCCACGGCGTACGTTTCGGCATTTGGACTAAGTGAAATTGCAGGTAAACCAACATAAACAATGCCGGATAAAACAAAGCAAAATGTAAATTAATAACAGATTGCAATTTGGATAATTATGAAAAAAATGCTGGTAATATGTTCTGATAAAATGGAACAACTTTTTAACAGGCAATTTTATAATTACATAACTGCTATGTTGTAGTTGGTATAGTTTTGTACAATTTTCTGTATAAGTGAAAATTTCCTAGGAAAATGTGTTTTCGTTTTCAATATTAATTATAGAGTATTAACTGTACGTTGCGTTGACTCCATATTTAAGTTCAATGTTTTTAAGATGATAGAAAATGAACTGGGTTCCTGTGAGGTTTGTCGAAACATTTCACAATACAGTGAAACCTGTCGTAAACGGAAAGTCATGGGACCAACAAATTTGTCTGATGATGAAAAGCTTCGCTACAGTTTTTTCACAATAAGCTGAAGGATGTAGTGCGTGTCAGTCAAGAACTTTAAAGTTCTTATTCGGGTTGCAGTTTTACAAAAGCAAATTATTTTTATACTCAGATAATAAATCTTTGCGATCACACGATGTATGGTATTTTATCACTTTCTTCCATCATATTAACGCCAATTATTAATGCAAAATCATACAAATCATAGAGACATTCATGTAAAAAAGAGTTTGAGGCTGTATTTTCTACTTTCCTTTTCCATCGTGTATACATTGCCAAGTGAATTGTATAACCAGCAGTTTGTCCACAGTCTTAAGACTTTAGAAAATAATCACTACAATCACTGAATATCTTTTAATTTAAAATAGAACATTCACACGTCTTTAAGTGATGTTCAGCACATTTTCTCGATACATATAACCACCTGCTGCCATAGTTTATTTCTGGAGGATATAATGCAGTATTTTACACGTCATGCTTTTCTGTTTTATCTAATTAAAACTAACTCAGCAATAATTAGCTTATTATTTTTAGATACTTAATTAAATCAAAAGAATATGTAATTCAAGCTTATTATAAACACATGCAACCGGAATAAATTCTTATCTTAATGAATATCGCGATATGCTTGGCGAGGTGTAATAAAATGCACTTTATTACGATGCTTAGTTGCCCTTTAGGTGTACGAAAAAACATTAAACACGACGCGTATGAAGACGCAGATGGTGCTCTGCATATTTTAAGCCATCTAATCGAAATTTAATAACTCGGCAGACGAGCGAAAACGCGACTGGGAAATTCAATTGCGTATAAATGCACAATTTGCGCTAGCGTTCAGGTACCCCAGCTGTATCCGCAGTAAGCGCATAGCGGGAACAAAGCATAAGGAAAAAAACGAGACGCGATTACCAGTCTGCATGGGCAGGTCAACAAACACGTGAAAAATCCTATTTATATTTTAATCTAACTACTTGGGTGCTATATCGAATGCTCAAGTGCTTCGTTGCATTGCGCTCTACCCTCTGTGCCAGTGCAAAATCGCGCACTTGTTCATATCAAACATCCGAGATCAAGTGTGTACGTGTGCATACGTACATGTGTTTGCAATAGCCATTTTCTTGCCCTATTTCGATGAGGTCGCCACCAAATTGCGCAACTTGTAGTTGCAGTTCGTTTTGCGGGAGGCGAATGTTTTGGAATTCGGGAGTCTGTTCTAGTGTTTATAACGCCGGCAGGCACGCGCGACATTGGGTAAGCAAAACTTGTCATTGTAAATCTTCTCTAATTCCAGGCCTCATTAACTTTCCGCAACAGCAACCCGAATAAGAACAACGACCCTACCCATTTTGCCGGGTGGAGAATCGGGCCACACGCAAATGAAACGTGAATTAACATTACATGTCCCAACTTTATGCACACCGAATTTCATCACCACCCGAAAACACATCCCTCAGGTGGGTGCCCGAAATTCGCGCAAAGTTTCGTTGTCTCCTAGACAAATGCCGGCACATGCATGCACGAAAGTTTATACCTATGATTAATCTCTAACAGTATACGCACTCCGAATTGAAATAACTTGTATTATACAAATTGGAAGATTGCAGATATTTTACTTTTCATATTCGAAGCTGTGAGGGGAATTATTTTGATCAGATGTGGTCATAGATAAAGTAGAAATGAATCGATATAATCGGAAAATTTCTCGCAGTTTCACATAATTTTAATAAATATAATATTAATGGACAAATGACCTTAAATTATGCACGATATTCCGACTAACTAGGCAGGTGTCAGCACATGCATGTTTAAAAATTAACACTTTTCATCCGAAGTAAATGCAAAATAACACACAAAGCAAGTTTGACAATTATCTGTTTTTCCACAGTGTTAAGACACAGTAACCCACTAAAATTAAAAGAGGTTTACTGCCTTTCTAGCCATAAACTTTTGCCGAAAGTGATTTTCATCACATGAAAACATATCCTGCAGGTGGATGCACGAAATTCTAAAGTTTCTTCCTGCGTCAATCTAGTGGCAGCACGTACACTTGCGAAACTTCATCTCTGATTAATCCGACTCTATAAACACTACGAATGTGGTCTAAAACAATCAAGCACTGAGTATTCAATTTGCTTTCATTGCTAGAGATTGCCAGACTAATCAAACGAATTAAAAGTTCATGTTGTGGTCGACTGACACATTTTTAATGAGCGATGACCTAATGCAGTCGTCACTTGTTATCTCGCATGCAAAACAGTCGACGAGGCTAATTGTAAATAGGACAACGCCTTAATTTACGCAACTCAAACCCAAGCATTGCTAATAAAGTTGCCTAGTTGTAACTGAAGTTTCACAACCACTTTACGGCAGTTGCATAAATTACGGTTGCCAAGGAGGAGACTCATGTATTTATTACGGTCAATATTTATACATTTAAATAAATGATGCTACCATATTTGGCGGTTATAGATATTGCGGTCGAACAGTCTTGTTTGGATACATTGAAAAATAAACAACAATCGTCATCGGTAATAAAATACGATATACGAATGTTTGACCCACAGCGCCTTCGAAGCGTTCCTCTTCTATTGATATACGCGCAGTGTGTGCGACGGGTATTTATACATTTTATTGGCGATTATCCGAAGAGATTTATTACCATTGTGTGTTCATTATACCCGTAAATCTATGCGCCAAGATTGCCAACAAGCGCAATAATTAATAATCTCCATTCACGCGTATGTAAAACTTGTTCGACATCGCACTAAATAAAGGTGGCGGTCGTAGACCCGATTTGCAAGCATTTGATGCTTTGTGGAAGCTGAAAAAACATTTTTTTCACGTAAATCTCTGCTTGGCACATGTCTGATATGCCAATAAACTGCAGCCAGCAGTGCAGAAACTGTACGTGCAAAAAGTGCATCGACGCAACCATGATTGATGATTGCAAGACTCGAGCTCAGCTGAGCTGACTTATGATAAAATAAAGTATATTTACGTCGCGCGGGGCTATCAACGTGATGTCCGTCTTCGCACAGATGTGTTTTCAGCTCCAATTTCCTGCGTGACAAAACGTCTGCGGTTTTAGTTTATTGTCGCTCGACAATGAATCATTTCGTTTATTTCCTTGTGATTTGTGATTGCATGATATGGAGAAGAATTCCAAAGTCTACAGTCGTAGATATGAATCATCGTGCAAAAAGGAGGCACCGCTATTTTTTCATGGCTGGGGATCCGTTCGACGCATCCTGACCCAGCGCACAAAAGATACCAAATTAAACGTGCCCCATAAATAATAATAACTTCCAGACATAAAGCCCAGAATTTACAACTTTTATACCTGCACACCTTGTAGTTATCGGCCCCCGAGTTGGTAAGAAGCCGGGAAGCTATAGAAACGTGTAAAATACACTCGACGAGCTTATTACCTGGCGCCTACAATACGCACTATTGTGAATGAATGACACATTCTTGACTTAACAGGAAAAATGTAATCGCCGTTCGCTGTGTGCCCATGAGCATCATGGGTCCGGCTAATTCATAAATTGCTCTTCAACTCGATGCACAATGGCCTCGCGACAGCATAACGGATAGTCTAACATTGTCAGAGCAGAACACAAATGTTTGTCATCCGCAAACACTTCGAAGCAGTCGCGTTCGAAGAAAATGTGTCTTGCACTTGTACTTGACCCAGTGTTATATGGACCAGACATCAGTTTTAAAATTTAATCAAACATTACATCCATTGTTAAGAGCATATCATGATATAATACAGATATCTTGAGAGTGTTTGATAATGAAAACCCGGGTATGTTGTTATAAATAAATGGGAATAGAAAGGAAATTCTTTTAATTATAAATGCCTAATTCTTTATATTATATTGGTTGGCAGTCTTCAGTTGAAACCTATTGATATTTAAAAAATATCTATTCATATTTAATAAAATAATCTAAAGAATACGAACAGCACATGTTGGTAATGCAACTTGTGTTGCTTCTGCGAAATTATCTATTTGAAAGAATTCTGAATACTGAGCTAATTTCGTTCGTTAAAATTTTTCCACTCAAAAAGTATTGGTTTTGGTAATCAGCTGTTTGAGACTACTCCTAAGATTTGGAATTTGGATGTGATATTTAACAAATCATTAATGAAGGAAATTAAATATAAGTAAAAGGAAAGTGAAAATATCCGAATTCCATCTTTGAGCAACTTTTCAGAACCATTCGTACAGGTTCTATTTATAAATATATAAGTATTCGAGGAATGTAATAAAGTGGTATGCTGGA
>WSZQ02112052.1:0-25785 GCA_019419845.2 Weissflogia rhopalogaster
TTTCACGCCAGACAAAATATTGATAATTTGGCGACAAATATAAAAAAGGGCTCAAACTTGCCTCGCCGTTCTCAACACCGTGTATGCAAAGAGCGGAACACAAATGACAGGAACCAAGGGAGATTGTGTATGAATATGGTTTTATCGGAAAGGACAGTAGAACTTAAATGAGAGAAAGGGGAAAGGGGGTTCCATACAGAAACTAGTGAGAGTTAAGGGCGAGGAGATCGAGGGCCAGGTATGGCAGAAGAGAATTATGGGTTCCACATAGAGGACACGCGGTTTCACAGAAGACAAGTGATCGGATGGAGACCTGACTAGCGAGCTGTGAGTTTGAGGAACGAGGAAGAAAAATATGGAAAGGAAAACAGGAAATTTGAACTCTGAAAGGAGGTGACTGACACATGGGCTGTGAAACCTGCGATATGCGGAATCCTATCAAAAACAGACACAATCATTGCATATATATAACTTTTTTGTGTATTTGTGATTATAATTATCTGTACAACTTTGTATAAAACATAAAAAGACCTCTAGTCACAAAATGAGATTTTCCTGGGCAAATTTTTTAAAAATAATAGGTTTAACAAATTTTTGCTCCACAAATATTGCATGCATTGTGCAATAATAACTCTGCTCGATAAAAGCAAACTTTGATAATGTTATCCCAATCGTATTACTAACAATTAACAATTTTCGAATACTCCATGAAAAGAACAAAATATTCCCCAACAAAAAACGGTACACTTGATCGTTGTGAGTCATTCGCAGTCAGTCTCCCCCTCTTTAACTGTTCGCAATCATTCAAAGCTTCGTTTGAATTATTTGTACATTATTTCCGACTCAAGCTGTTCTGTGAACTGTGCACGGGGGTTTTGTAAAAGAACGAAGCAGAATAAAGACTACAGTAAAAACTTTACTACCTTGCAGAACGGCGTACTTCCGCAAGTCTTACACGTGTTTCATCCACCAACTATTCCTGTTTCAACGGTGAAATTAAACTATCTTACAATATGGATAGGCAGAATATGGCATATTTGAAGCCAAAGTCATGGAAGGACAAACGAACCCTTGAAGTGAATTATTTTGATGAAGATAGTAATACCGTCCGGCTTTTCAACATCAACCATGCTGCTACCAAACAAGATGGGACCATTTTCAAGAGTGGATTTCGTAAGTTAACTGATATCTCTTCATGAGCACAGTTGTAATATACTTTTTTGGGCAATTTAGAGTTTTCTGAAACTCCGGATGATAAAAAGTGCCTGCCGGAATTTTATTCGGATAACGAAGATTTGTATGAACAATTTTACGCCAATTTGATGTAAGTTTTGAAACTATTTCTTTTTGTTTAAACTAGTGCATGTTTGGGAATGATTGTGAAATTAATATTGGTAAGTGCACATGTAAAAGCACATGGTTGGAATTCGGGTTGAATTTCAATTGTTTATTTTGCTGACGGTGACTTTGGTGCAGTACATAGTAGGGACAAAGAACGTACTGTTCTCTTGCAGATGGGATTATTATTTACATTGCGTAGTAGGGTAGCCAAATATAGTCCATTTTGTGCATTTTGGTACAATATTTCGAAATTTTAATAGAATCATGTAGAGGTGTATAACCCCTCTGACATGCAGCTAGTCAGACAAATGTATCCAACCCGCGGATGATTTTTTGACTTGACCTCTTTGTGACGAAGTACAACAATTTCCATGGGGGAATCTAAGTTAACGAAGGGACCCCTTCTATTTTCCTGCGGAAACTGAAATATGCTCATTTGGGAGAATTCCCATTGGAACATGATTCTCTGATCGTGGGGGACTCACTTTGATACAAAGAATATTACTATCGATGCAGGAGGGACTGTGATTATGATTACCTGAAGCAAGTTTTCTCTACTTCTTTTGTGATTCAGGCACATTAATATATATATAAATGTATAACTATAAATGTACTAATGTTAATTATTTGTATTTCTCTAAATCTGCCTCAAATTTTCTCCCAGGAAGACAAAAGTTCTGAATATCTACGCCAAGGAAGTTGAAGCTTTCTTTGAACCAAACGGCAAGGAAAGTTCCGGCTGCTATATTTATACCTCAGACGGTTATTTCAACAGTTCTCACAAACAATTCACAGAATTCGATGAAGATTATCGGACTCCCAAAATGAAAACTCTGTAGGTATTTCTTTCTTTTTTTTATCTGAACATTAAATCTATGAACATCTTTTGCCAGATCAAACGATACATCAGTAGCTCTTGAAACAATCGAAGAAGGCGAAGTCATCCTGAAGGAAAGAGCCTCAATTCTCTGCAAACATCCTCCATGTATTTGCAATAGTGCCTTCTATTTCGAATGTTCATATTGCACAAAGTCAGCAGCGAAATTTTATGTGTACGTATCGTTAACATACAATTGACAATGGATCCCTTCTAATTTGAATCTAATTTTCTAACAATTAGATGCCATACCTGCGATGTGGCTATTTACTGTTCGGAACATTGTCGTAGCCGAGCATTCCATGAGTATCACTCCTTCGAGTGTTGTGCTTCAAAATGTCACTTCTTTGCGTGTAGGGATAGTCTGTGGGTGGCCTTTCGGATGCTGATGATTGGCACTTTGTATAAATTTGATGTGACTAATGATAGTAAGTATAAGTATATATCAGAGATTCCGGATTGCAGGAAGAATGTGAAGGTGTTAAAAGTACTCAGGGTTAGTATACTATTGTGTTTATTTTTGGTAACTATTTCTTGCATGTTGTAATTGTCTTGTACAGAATACGACGATTATGTTGATTTACCTGAAAAATTACACCAACTATTTTACCTGCCCGACGATTGTTGGTTGTTACCCTGCTTTATCAATCAATCAAAGGCTTGTAAAGATTGGTAGCAAATTGTTTACTCATGTCGTTCAAGCTCATTATGGTACAATCTATTTTCCAAATGAGATGATATCACTGACGACTAATACGCTTGGCAATGAGTATGGTACGCCAGGTTTGTGTGTCGCTGCTACGAAATTTGCTCATGTCTGTACACCTAATGCTGGATTTGTGTGAGTATTTTTATTACAGTAGAATTTGTATGTTGTTGTCTGATGGACCAGTCAGACTTATCTTTTTTGGTCCCTGAGAAAGTCATTTTTAGATCTTCTTTCCTATTTTCCCGAGGTGTCTCCTCACTTCTATTGTAACACCATGAATCTATGGCCATGACACAGTGATACAAGTGTCTCCTGAGCTTGCCGTGTCCTATAATGTACCCTCTGGGTTCCTTCAGGTTTATCCCGCGTAGATTTTAGGCTGCAAATTTACCTGTAGTGTTTCTACGAGAAATAATTTGTCATGATCCCTTCTTATTACCATTCTGCTTTCGTTGGAGCTTAGTCCCTTAGTCTATTACCAGCAAACATATTATCCCTGTTAGGGCCTGAATGGCAATCTTTTATTTGTCAAGTAAACTTTCGTTCACAAGCCTGCAGCCTTTGTAAATCGGTGGTGGAAACGACTGAGCACCTTCTCTGCACTTGTGCACCCTAGCAGCGGAAAGACTTTCTTTGCTAAGCAGCGAGCAGCTAGGTCTCGCTGAATTCAAGGGGAAGTCGGTCAAGAAGATTCTAGCCTTTTCAAAGGTTATCTCCGTTATTGGCCCATAGTATTGGTCCATGCACAATAGATCAAAGTTGTTCGCAGTGCTAGTGGCATTGACCGCCCAGGATTAATTAAAAAGAAAAACTTTCTTCCAATATGTATCATCTTTTGAATTGTATCTGAATTATTTTAGTTTTGTCAGCGATCATTACTACATAAAAGCCTTAAGAACAATTGAACCTAATGAAAGCATCACAATCAACTGCGTAAATCTTGATGAAAATTTCTATGGTCGAAATAAAAAATTCATCTGTTCATGCACTAATTGTGCTGAAAACAAGGTAATTTTCACTTTTCTCCGTATATTTAATGTTTGACACAGTTTCTATCTTTAGTACTCAGGCAGAACCTACATCTGCTATTATTGCAATAAGAACAAATTGCAATTATGGCATAGCAAGACAGGTACTATTTGGAGATGCATCGAATGTGATACTTTCGAACCTAGCACTACAATGGATACAAAAGTATCCAGTTTAGCTACATTATTTAAGAGAATTCAAGGTACCTCTAACTTTTATAACATTTACTCCTTTAGTATATTATTTTAATTGCTTTTTATAACTGTTATTATTTTAGAAATGGATGTCGAGGCTTATAAAAGCAACGGCTATATTTGTAATGTGTATCTGGAGTTTTATGATACCTTGTGTATGAATGCCTATCCTGAATACTTATACGTTATTCAGAAAGGTTACACCCTGGCTGTGGCAAATATGGACGTTGACAAAGGACTATATTACGCTCGTCTTCTATTTGATTCTCTGCCGAAGTATTTAAACAAATACTCATTGAAAAAAATGGATATAATTGCCAGTGCCATTAATTGTATCTTCATCGTGGTATTTTCCAAAGAGTGAGTAATATTTTTAGAAGGGATTTTTTTCGAAAGTACTTAGAAATTTTTTTTACAAAAGTACTTTCAGTTTTCGCTCAAAGCGAGTTCTGCAATTGGCAAGAACAGCTCTGATTGTTTTGGAACCCGTTTGCACTTTTTATATGTTGGAACAACAATTTATTGATTTGACTATGGTTGTTAACTACATTGATCAACAGTTTTTGATGGCTGAGAAGAATTCCGGAGAAAAGGCGAGCACAAGTGAATCAAAACCTGAGCATCTGACTGCTCTTTACAAAAGTTTGAAATAAACTTCAAGTTTGTTTTTCGTTTGTAAGATTATCTGGAACAATGTTATCATTTGGATACGCCGATTTCTACCATTGTGGTTTCTTTTTTTAAGAATATCGTAGGTTGCTATTTATTAATCTAAAATAGTTGGAATTTCTGATAGTTATTAGGCTTATTGTTAATGCTGGTGCACGTATTTCATTTTTTTCTGTAATGTTAATTTGAAATATTTAGTGGATTTTATTCTAATTTTTGTAATCTGCTAACATGACGAATATTGTAATAAAATATTATTTTGTAAGTAAATGTATTCTTTCAATTATCTTTTCTCGCGAAGAAAATGGGCCCAAAATGGTGTTGTAGTCGTGTTGGTGTCTTCATGCCCTCATAATTTCTTAATTGATATATACGACTCACATCAGTTTATAAAGTACAAAGTTCCCGGGTTCAAATCAGAAACTTGGAATTCAGGGACCTGGCTGAGCCTGAAACAACTTCTCGATGTGGCATAGCACTTGACAGAGTCGGCAACAAAATAAGGCGTCATGTGAACCAGAGGCGAAGTTCAGATAAGTGGTCTCGCTCCCAGATATAGCTAGACAGATATGTCTAGACCTCTAGACATTAATATGCTAAACTCCCCCTTCTTCTTTTCGTGTGATAGCGACGATCAGCTATGGGACCACCACTTTGGTGGCCTGCTGGTATGTCACTTTCCTGATGGTCTACCCTCTTTTACCATACATGCGATTCTTCCAGGCTGAAGTCTACCTATATGGTCATTTCACACCCTTCTTCGACTGTGGGTCCATAGTACTATATTCTGATTGTGAGAATATATAATATTTTTTATATACAACGTTTTTTTATTGATTTGAACTTTTTTTTGTAAATTTGATACGAAATTATACAGAATATGTCGTTCCAATGGCCTAGTCAAGGTATATTCACTTAAGGAACAAATTCAAGAAGAAGTAAGCTACCAGAATTTATTGCATCAATTTTAAGTTTATTAAACTCATAATACATCTATCTTCTACACATTTTCTTGCATCATTACAGATTATTCAGGATTTTCGAGGTCGTGGACGTATCTGACTGCGAACAACCACCTTGGAACATCGAACCATTGCCATTCATCGGGTTTAGTCTCGTCGTATTCGTATTTAACACAACGTTTCCTCATTCTAATTTTGAAATTCGAAATAATTAAAAATTCGACTGCGACTGAAATAATGTAAAACTATATTTACTTACCCAAGGATGTCATCATATTCAACACAAGTCGCTGGGGGTAGTAGATCGAAGCACTTTCCACCCAGAAGGTTGAAATAACCGGTAGCCACGACTCCAGACACACTGGAGTGGCTTTCCGCCAAACAATCGAAGAATGCCAGATCACATTTGCAGTGAGATCTGTAAAACATCAACAATAATGTTTAGAACTTTAAAAAAATGAAATAAAAATCGTAATTTGAATTAAAAAGTAAAAAATCGGACCTGGTGTAAGATCCATCATTGTGCAGACCATGTTTGGTCTCACCAGCCACGATGTTATCATCGCAGTGATCGTGGTCTCGACAGCAACGATCACAAGCAGCAAACCAACCCAAGTCATCATAGTCGTCGGCAATGTCACCATCACCACACCATTTGGTACCTATAGAAATTATTATTCATAAAATATTACCATTCGTCTCCATCTTTAAATATTCTTACCTGGGAAGATCATTTGAAGATAGAAGTCCTTCTGGAAGCAAAGACCAACAGCGCTGTTCAATTGGGAGCGATGAATTGGTGCTTTCCTACCAGGCTTCAGGACTGAAGCACTGGCGACTGCAACCACCAAACAGAAAACAGCGAGGATCTTCATGATTACACCTACAATTACCTAACTAATCATTTGCGTGTTGTACCCGTATTTATATAAATTGGACTTATCAGAGTGATGCTATCTTTTAATACCTTTAAATTATCGGAATATTTGAAATCTTTATTTTTAAAGGCGTGTGATACGCTTCACAGCTGGATTTGCTAATTACCTTTGAGTATTGCGATTAGTATTTATCATACTTTTTCCTGCGGTATTGTTTAATTAAGCACATAGTCGTAATTGTAGTATAATGGCAATCTATATAAAGTACAATCGCGTATTGTATTTACACAATGGAAATGGTTCTTTATCTAAGGAGAAATATTTGTTTGTGACTGAATGTACATACAAACATATGACCTTTATTGGCATTTACCTTTTACACCATTTTATATTTTATCGCCAATAGACTTCATAAAATAAATAAATAAAACAAAAATATAAGTAAATTACTGTATCTAAGCTCCCACTATCAGTGTTACAACATATTCAATCCGGAAACACCCAACATTACCCCGTCTGCTCCCTACCCTTCTTTTCCACCATCCTTACAATGATGGCCACCCTCTCCCCTCCCTCTGATAACAATTTTCCCACACAATCTTCTTCCATTCTCAACTGTCGCACGCACCCTTCATTTATTCCAATACATTCCTTGATCGCATGTTCCCATGTATCCCTACTAGCCATACATAATCTACACCTCTTATATTCTTTATTCATCCATTCTTTCTCACCCTTCTCTTCTGATCCACACCTCGCTCATGCCATACGTTCTTTCTCGGTTTTACTCAGCGCCATGTTTCCAAAATAAGTTGGTCTTCTACCTATAACCTATTATTTATTTTAGCCTGTCTAATTTGGTTTTCCACATCCAGCCCTGTCAACCTAACCAACTGTTCCACCATTTCCCCATCCGCTAGACATCTCTCCACCAGCTCTTGGGACATACCGACAGTCTCGGTGATAGGTGTTGAGAACGGCGAGGCAAGTTTAAGCCCTTTTTTATATTTGTCATTTGTTATATTTGTATAAACTGCGATATATCAGAACATGAAAAAGTTCCGGTCCTATTTGGAAAAATCTGAAGAAAGTTCACTTAGAAGTCATCAAGTCAATAAAATCACCTAATTATAATTTTTCTTGAGTTACCACCCGAAACCGAACGCAAAATTGCCAAAGAATGACATAAAATTATCTGAATCATATGAGTTTCACGATATTTTGTCCATAAATTCCTTAGATTTAATCATTATAAATGACGACAATCTTCAAACTTCAAGTACCAATGATGTCTTCGATTTCTAGTACCAATGATAGTGATTCCAAGGCCAGGCAATGGCCAGGAACTGCAAAATGCTCAAAAGCTATCTCAAGCGTAGCTCTTATTGTACAAGTGTAAAATATTGATAAAATCAGGACAAATATCTCTGAAACTTTAGATAATAGCGCCTAAGTGTGAACTTGTTTGGTGGAATTCAAGGAATCAATGTTTCATTTGCAGTAAATATAGAAAATTAATAGGAAAATTTGCGATTACTATTCGCACGCCATTGTCTGGGATGACTAGCGACAATTGTAAGTATTAAGTGGCTACTTGAACATCGAGAATCGTTAAATCTCGACGCAATTCTTTCACTACAGTCCTATAATCAAATGAACTACGTCGAAATTTAATATTTTGATATGGCTGTTGTACTGATTATAACGATGGTGGCTGGAATATGTATAATTCTATTATTGAGTGCTAATTGTAAATGTAATTGATTGGAGTACATAAAACGATGTGCTGCTGCTAAGGAATTGATTTATTAATAAATATATTTGTTTGATTTCAAGTGTAGATATCTATTTATTTATTATTTTGGTCAATAATAAAAATTTGTATTAGGTTATGGTAAGTTTAGGTTATGTCAAAATATGTCTAGGAGGAAGCCTTGAAAGTATCACAGGTATTAAGAAACTTTTCAAATGTCATCAAAATACTTTAATGATTTCCATCAAATCAGTAAAATATTCCATTCTTTAGAAAATAGGAACATCAAACCATTGATATATTTTCTCCACAGCTTCCTGGAATCGGTATTTAACACATTTCTTCCAACTAGAAAACAATGTGTTTGAAAGAGTAGAAACACTAATAAACGTAAAAACTTACGGGGTAAATTTGTATTTTTCACACTCAATTATGGGCAAATCGAGTTTGAAACATTCAGTTCCTAGAGCATTGAAATAGATACTTCCGACTGTGATTGCATCTCTAGTGTTAATTGATTTTAAACAACGGAAAAATTCATCATCACATTTACAATTTAATCTAATAAAAGAAAATAGAAGGCTTTTAGTCGATATCCTGTTGCTATTTTGTAATAAACAATATTTTTTAGAAAAATTAAAGGGCTTTAACCTAAAAGATAGTGGAATGGAAGCATAACCTACTTTGTATAAAAACGGTTGTTAGTCAAATTGTGCGCTGATTGATAGCCCTCGATGATATCTTTGCAATTATCATGTTCACGACAGCATTTATCTGTATTTCGCAGGTGGCCCAAATCGTCGTAATCATCGGCAATATTTCCGGCTCCACACCATTTTGTACCTTAAATAAATGTTGTATATTTCATTCTTCTTTTTCTACACGAATTGGCCATCATGGACCCCGCAAACATCATTGACCTCATTATTATAAGTACTTTAAACATTTTCATAAATAATTATATAGCTGTAAACCGGGGCCCCGATGCTGCCCTGGCTAAAATACAAGTAGCGTAGCCCAATCTGATTGTGAAACCTGGTGAAACCTGGTTGTAACGAAAAGTCCATAATTTTCCATTCTCGGCAGGTTTACTTATATTACTGGTCTAATAGTAGTCTAATATGACTAATCAAATATCGGAGAAGCATTCTTTTAAAATTGCATTGCATTGAAATTGAAAAGAAAAATTGTATTTTGCTGTTTGTAGCTAATGAAAATAAAAATTTACCTGGATATATAAATAGCCAATTAGGCATTCTCACTTCTTCAGCTCTTGCAAAATCAATTTCATTGAAGTCAACAAGTTCTGCATCCTTATCCCATATTATGTGTACACCGCACACAACTTCAATTACTAAAAATAAGAAAAGAAAGTAAGACATGACTTGGAATCGTCAGAGTTATAATAAAATGGTTGAAAAGAAAAGGGGACCTTTTATTTGTTGCAAAACTAAACTAGTTATCAACATCTTTTTTTGTAAGGACTATTATAGAAATTTATCAAATTACTTTAAAATTACCCGCTGAGAACATGTCCATAAAACATTTGATTTGATTATACTATCAGGAAACTCAGTAATTGGTTAATTTATGTTCAACAATTCTGATTACAATGGTATTATTTGTAATTGAAATTGTTGAGAACAATAGATTCTTAAGGAGACATATTTTTAATAAAAACACGTTCTATAACATGCAGATTAGAAAATATTTTCGAACAAAGTTTGAATTTCACGTTTTAGTTCCGCATTTTGCCGCTACCGGTCGGATCCGGTTCTCTCGAAGATGTCGCTTAAACTCACGCGCCTGCGCATTTTAAGCTACATTTCAGTACTTTTCCTATAACCTCCGGTGAAGCTCTTTCAGAACCGGCCGCGTTTAGCTTCACATCGCAAATTGTTGGTTACCCTCGTGTTGTATGCATTTTACATCTACAATTTAAATCTACAATCATCATGTAGTCAAGTAAAGGTACGTACTTTAAACTTTAATCACGTATTGTAGCTAGTTAATACACCCTAAACCGTAATATATTTTTATTAATATGATAAACATGACTTTGTCTTCTTTAGGAAGTCGTTTGAGAACGACTAAACGAAGAACTGCAATAGGGGGAGATGGATGAAGGTGTCCAATTTTGGTATTTACTGAAAATGTAAGTACATTCACAATTTTACTATAAACAAGACTGTAAGTGATGAATTATTTTGTTGAAGTACCATGATTTTAAATACAACATAACCTCTAAGAAGAACTGATTATATGCGAGTCTTTTAAATAATTTTTCACTAGTATATTGTTTTTAACAATGTGGTTTTCGTATTTATAGATGGCCGAGAACTGCATCCTTTTCAAGAGGTATTCTTAACACTGAGAATGAAACAATGCAGATTTTCAGCAGGTAATTACATCAAATTTTGTCTCTGTCAAATATTATTTTGAACATTCATAAACTATGTATTATATTATATTTAATTCATTAACTATATGATGATAATGATTACGACGGTCTTCCGAAACATTACATGACGATGTTTTTGTAATCACTGATGTTACATCTTTTATTGTTTGAAAATTGTTATTACATTGGATACTAACAAAATTTCTCTCTTCAGATCAACATAAACGCAATGGCACATCTACAAATTAGTTGTTCCAAATTCGATTCTCCGAAATACTTCTTGAAGTAAGTGTTTCATTCGTTTCAAATCCCAGTTATAATGAATTATTTAGTTTTAAATGATTATAACATATACAATACGAATTATTTTGAAGACACTTTTGTATAAGGCAGACTATGATAGATTTTACCAGTTTTACTTACATCTACTTTATTTGATAATATTGTCTACTTATCAAGTTTCTTTATTCAGGTATCGAGTACATGAAGGCATCATTGCGGATTTTCGATCTCTGATCTCCAAAGAGTTACAAAAATTTATAAAGTGAGTATTTTAAGTTGATTTGAAAATACTTGGTTTTAAATGATTATAACATATACAATACGAATTTATTTGAAGACACTTTTGTATAAGGCAGACTATGATATATAAGAAAATGTAACTTTCATGGATCATTCGTGGCAGGCAGATTTTTAAATTTTGTTTTATATTTTCAGTTTTTTTGATGGTTCATTCGTCACGAGCATTTTATTTACTACTACAAAAAATGGAAATCTGCGAAAGTTTTCAATAATGTTTATATCTGTAAGGTTTTTGTTAGTTATTAATTAATAAACTTGTTTAAACTTTATTTTTTGTTTGTATATTTGATGACCGATGTTAAGATTATATAAATGTTTCATTGTGGTTTAGGAAGAGATTCGTTGTCAGCATTTGTTGAATTCCGAAGCTGACAGGGAGTGACTCAATTGTCCAACACGGATTTAAATGAAGGGTTTGCGTATTTCAGTGATACAAAAGTAGTGCGAAATCCTCTACCGTTTATATCGGGATGTGTAATGACATTTCAAATGCTTTGAGGTGGAACATTCAATGCGGGTGTTCATGTCTTACCGGGAGAGTATATCAATTGTCCGACACGGAATTGAATGAGAACTTTGTACGTGTTTCTTTATATGTACTAAATATATTGTATTAACGGGATTTTATGCCGCTTTCAATCGTTTACCCAAAAACATTTTTGAAAGTTTGGTATATATTGCTTTAACAGCAGTTTCCCGTTTACACAAATTATTTCTATATATGTACTACACGTTAAAAAAACCATTCAATAATTTTAAACATTTTATGTACAAAACGGCAACATTAGTGGCATATATTTTATTAATACAATCAACAAGTACAAGTTTGCAATCACCAAGAGCTCTGATTCTAAATACGTCATTAATTACAAATCCGTGCAATACAAAAGCCGAGTAAATATAAACTTCTAGAATCATTTGTTAGAACATTTATATAATCATAAACAATAATAAATAAGAAAATACAACATCTATACAACATAAACATTTAACAATATATGAATCCCGAATCCCAAAAAGAATAAAATAAACAAATGTAACAAAAATGTGTTACATCACTTCCATTTTTTAGTTTATCACATAATAGCTGCAATAGTTGCTTTGCACATATTACGAAGCGACAACTTTCGCCAAGAATTTTTCTAATATAAAAAAATATATAGAACGCAAAATTGTTCAATCTAGGCAAGTTCGTATATAGGTAATTGTGAAATAGGTACTTCAATCGTGTAACTAGTTGGTTCAAAAGTAGTTAAACTCTTCAAAGGTCAACAATAGTGTTGTTAAGTTATGCTCGCACCAGCGAGACGAACGTGTATGGTCATACAGAATAAAATCTAAACTAAAAGTGGTCTGGTTCGCCAGGGAACGAACGGAACGTTATTTAATCGGAATGCTCTTTAATTTCGAAGGGTTCGCTCATACCAAGTACGCTGCGCACTTTGTCGCTTGTTTCACTGATGTAAACCAAGCGATAGTGACCGCATTTGCCATTCGGCGCCGAAAAGGTTAAGTCCAGTTTGCGTGGTTGGCCCAGTGACGAAGTGGTTGCAGGTGAATGCGGGCGTTTCGTCTCCGGTCGTGGACTTAGCTTGTGTTTGGGCAGCGGCGATGATGGCTTCGGCACATATTCGTAGGTTTCGTATTCATCGATGCTAGTAAAGTTAACCTAAAACTGACTTGTTGTAGAGCGGAAAGTTTAACCTCAAATGTATACAACCTTGTACAAACCGATCCAGTCATCGCGATTGATTTCATACTGTTTGGTAATTTCGTAGTGAATTTGGTGATCTTCGTTGTCCCACCATAAAGGTATTTTGGAGAATTTTACGATTTCTTCCGCATAGTCGGCGAATACCTAGAATAAGTTAGAAATTATTTTTTAAACGTGTCTAAATTAAATTGAAACAATTTAAACTTCCTTATGACTTTATACAGAAGTGCGTAAAAATGAGAGTATTCGCACGTTAAAATGTGCGTGTGTGTATGTGTGTGTGCGCGCGCAAAAATGTGTGTGCTTGTGTGTCAAAAAGTGTGTGTGTGTGTGTAAAAAAGTGTATGTCTGTGTATGTGTGTGTGTAAAAAAGTGTGTCTGTGTATGTGTGTGTGTGTGTAAAAAAATGTATGTCTGTGTGTGTAAAAAAGTGTTTGTCGGTGTGTGTGTGTGTGTAAAAAAGTGTATGTCTGTGTGTGTAAAAAAAGTGTATGTCTGTGTGTGTAAAAAAGTGTGTGGCTGTGTGTGTGTAAAAAAGTGTGTGCCTGCGCGTGTAAAAAAGTGTGTGTGTGCGTGTGTAAAAAAATCTGTAGGCGTGTGTGTATGCGTAAAAACGCGAGTGAATGTAGAATTTTAGCAAAATACACACCTAAAAAGATTTGATCTAGAAAAAAACGTTTCGGCAGATAACCCATAAATATCAACCCAAAATACTGACAAAATAAACATAATCTATATTAACACCAAGCAAATATTTATACAAATTTATCTAAAACCCCAAAGCCTGGTTACATCGCCCACTTCAATAATTGAATTCCCACTCGCACTCCAGGCGAGCATATGATAACCGTTCGATAACCAATACAACTCAAACTAGTATTAATACCCATATGATAAATCAAATAAGCAGCAATAGAACAATTACCTTAATCACAAAGTCGGCAGTCACTGGCTTATGATCACTGAGGCAATAATACGGGTGCGATTGATAGGACTTCTGTTCGGCATGTAGCTTCACGTTCTCGTAATTATCGGGGTTAAACTTGTACAGAATGCGATCGCACCATGCTGGCCTACGTCTAAATACACGAAACAACTTTATGAATAGAAACTTTCATAATAATAATGAAGGACGTAGAAAAACGTTATCAATAGATATGCCCTTGAGCAAAGGGAGTTTGTTTTTTAACTGCTCATTTCATATGTACAATCAAAATAAGCTATTCTAACCTGAAAGTGTCAAAGATTAAGTAATGATTACTTAACCTAAACTAACTTAACCTATCTTTTTTATCTTTGATTTTATGCAGTAAAAAATAAATTCTAAACTTTTACTGTTTGACATAAGAGTTTATAGCTTTAAAACGATCATTAAGAAGCTATAAAGTAAAACATGAAAAACTTACTTGTGATCGTAGCTGCACTGGCCGACCTCAAACTTGAAGGTTGGCGCGAATTTTGGCCTTTCCTCGCTGAAATCCCAGAACGCCTTCTTAGCTGCACGTACCTCGCAGAGTTGGTCGTATTTAAAGAGCTCGTCAAGCTCGCCTTTCCCCACCATTCGCTCGATTTCCTCTGCATTCTTCTCGAATCCTTCACTCAGTCGAAAATTCAAGTCTCCCATCCAAAAAATGTAGCTAAACATTGTAAAAACATCTCGCATGTCTGTATTTTTAGATTTTGTTTGTTTAAGAAAACTCACTCATGGAACAGAATTTTATCCTGTCCTTCAACGTGGAATTCCTGTTCTTTGATGATATCGTTGTAGTCATCAATTCGATCGTCTAGTTGATTATCGTGTGGCGTTAAATGTGAATTTACAAAACAAATTGAACAGCCATAAATTCCAAGTCTAATACTGACAGCTCCCTTGTTTCCCTAAACAAATTTAAACAAAATATGTTTTTAACACTATTTAATAGTTGTAGATATTAAAATTAAATATTAACATATTCAGACATCAAATGAGTTTGTTGATTATTTTTAAGTGATTTTATCAAGGTTAAACGAGCAAGGACGTTTGAATTCTAATAAAAATTCATAATTACTAAAAAGGGATGTTGACGCATTGTCCGATTTTGATACCTCAAATAAAATTCGTTCAAACTTTGAATTTTTGAGCAAATACCTCAAAAGCGCGGGATTATTTCGCGCTTTTGATTAACAGAAACTATTTCAATATATGAACACGTATATTTTCATTAGAATCGAATGCGGACAATGCGTGTGCGCCTTCTGTAAATGCCAATGTTTATCAATCTTCTTTAACATATTGAACCTCTACATTCTCTTGTATAACCTTTAAATGTTTACAACATACCCACATTCCTGAAAAACCAGTCCTCTTGTAACCGCTCTCAACATCACGAATATTCAACAAATGCTTATCCTTTGCGAAAACACTGAGGACGAGTCCCTGCATTCGAATGGTCTTGATTTTGATATATCTACCAGCAAGCAAGTCCATTATCTTGCGCGTCCATGGGTCCTCGTAGAGCGTGTCCATGAGCAGATTGTGAGGTTGAGCACTGACTTCTTGCAAGGAGATGACATAGAAGTCAAACGAATCCTTCTGGTCGTTGAGCGCGAGCATCGGACCGAAGTCGCCCTCCGGTGCAGCTGTACCCACATTGTACGTGACGAAGTGGATTCTGAACGTCGCAAATCAGGAAAAACAATATATTATTGCGCATAAACAAGACGGAAATACGTGTTTGCTTTAATTTACCTTAAGTCTTCCATGTCGTATGATGCGTTGATTCGCGCAAACTTCTTCAAAATGCACTTGCAGCGATTGTAGAAAATATACGTAGTCTGGCACTAATCTCACTAATCTAATTGATTATAAAGAGTACAGATACACTACATTGATGACATATGATGTCATGCTAACAGAAGTTCGCGCACGATTTACAGCACAGATGATAAACGTATTACACGGAGGTTGAATTTTCTATTGAATGAATGTGTATAGAGGTGCTGTATATATGTATATTTAGTATATAAATATAGATAGTAACGTAGGCAACCCAATCTTCGGAAGCATTTTATTGATGCTATAATGTTGATAACACAAATAGCATTATTAGAATTACCGATTACATTCGATGGTTAGAATGTATTGCCAATATGAGCAGGATATGTAAGATTGATCTAATGGATACATTTATAATCTTAAGATTTTTTTGTTTGAATTAATCCTGGGCGGTCAACGCCACTAGCTCTGCGATCAACTTTGATGTATTGTGCATGGACTAATACTATGGGCCCATAGACTAACCATATCTATGAGACGATAACGGAGATAACCTTTGAAAAGGCTAGAATTTTCTTGACCGACTTTCCTTAGAATTCAGCAAGGCTTAGCTGCTCGCTGCCTAGCAAAGAAAGTCGTTCTGGTGCTAGGGATGCGCAAGTGCAGAGTAGGCGCTCGGTTGTTACCACCTCCGACTTACATAATCTGCAGCTTATAAGGTCGCCTTTGCCAATATTGGCTAGGTGGCCCAAGACCTCGGCATGCCCTGTCAGTAGACTAACAAACAGCCTAATATCGCTTTTCTTCAGATTCATAATTTCTTGGGCTACATTGTGTGATACATCATCTTGGCCTGCCTAGGACCCTCTTCGTCCCTCCAGACGGTCTCGTGACAAGCACGATACCAATTCTTGATCCATTCCTTCACTGTGGACCTTGATAATCCACAGGTTGGTTCAGGGCTAAGGAAGGTGGTTTCTGCTGCCTTCTTGGCTAGCATATCCGCTTTAGTATTGCCTTCAATACCTTGGTGCACATGCATATTGTGAGTTTATTCCCTCGGCCCAACTTCTTGAGAACATTTTTGCAGTTCCAAGTTACCCTTGATTTACACTGCTCATCACGAAGAGCCGTTTCACAGACTGTCATGATATAGATGCGTTTACCCTTGTAGAGCTTTTTAAGGCACTGCAGGGCACATACCTCTATAGCCACGATTTCTGCTTGAGTTATGGAGGGGGCCTTACCAACGGCAATGAATTCGTTCCAATTTGGCCCGTGAATCCTAAGATTATACTTTCACATAGAAAATGCCAACATTTCTTATTGTTAGTAGCAAAGACATGTCAATTCCAAATAACGTTCTTTTCAAGTAGAAATCTTAAAAGTGCTACGAATACTCCTAGGGCCAGTACTGGCCGAAAAAATCAGAAGAGTCAGGTACGCTGCATGTTTTCCCAGTCCTTTGCCAGAAGCACCCCATCGACAACATACTTATTGAACTAATTTTACAGAATAAAGCTTTTTGTTTAAATAGGTATATATATTGTGATCAATTTACGTCTTGAAAATAAATGGTCTCTCCTTTGTTGACAAGAGTACCGTTTCCTCACTCTGAAGTTTCATAAAGTTGAGATTATCAAAGAACTCCTTGTCCAGAAATAAACGTCCCCGACTAACTTTCTCTGCAAAGTCTCGTTCGTGTTGCTGCCGTACGGAGTGTTCACGAAATCGTTGCTTCTTCTTTTTCGGCATTTGCGATCGAATAGCCACGCGCGGTGTGAACTCTTTTCTCTTCATACGCTCTTCCCGATTTGGTGGTCCCCAATAATACAATGGTGACATTAATGTAACTCGCTTGATAATAATCCGATTAAATAAACACTCATGCGTTTATAAAGCAAAATAAAGCGAATACCTTTGATTGGCGCATTTGGACAATTATATAAAGGAAGGAGATGATAAATATAAACACTGTTACGGCTGCCGTTAAACTTATGGCCAACGTCCAAAATGATTGCATCAAATTGCGATCTTGGAAGTCATTGGCAAAAAAATCCACTTGTTTCTCATTGCGAAAGCCATCCACGATAATTACTATTATCATTAGAATATACATAAAAGGGTAGAAGTACCATACAATTATCCAGAATTTGATAGGGCTTTGACCAGTGTGAAATTTGATATCGTCTATTAAACGAGATATGCCATATCCATAAAAGATTAATAGACTCTGTAAACATGTTAAGTTAAGTAACATAGTTAAAGGTGTTGATCAATGGGGGTTCGTAAAATATTTTGGTCTGTTGTTTGACGAAAAACTGTTGGTGTTTAATGTTTCAGAAAAGAGTAAATAATGATACATGGGTGGAAACGGCGTTTTTTGGGTACGATCTGTAAATGCGTAGCTTCTACGAGCGTACTCCAAAGGATTTTGACGCACGTTTGATGCTTTTGGCGCACGCTTACTTCAAAACGCTTGTTTCCACCCGCAAGAAATAGTATTTCTTTTTGGATTCACTAAGCTGACTGACCTAATTAATGATCAAGATGCCGTAATTCTTATTATAAAACAATAAATCTTTTTTCTGTGAAACATTAAACACCCACTTTTTTAAAGTTTTTTCTTACGTAACATATTTAATAAGGTTATATTAAATTAGGTTACACGAGTAAGCCTTAGGTTAACCTAGTTAATTTTAGGTTAATGTTTGAAACAAACCTTAACGAAAATCTGGAAAGAATTCAGAATATATAAATTAGTCATCCACATAAGTGGGTTGACGAGTTGGACCCAAATCTGAAAGTATATGATAAAAAATGCGTTCAAATATAGTACGTTTTACTCACTCCCATTGTGGACATCAGACCAATAAATAAGCAGACACCAATCCAGGCAACCCGGGTATGTAATTTGAATTCCACGAGAGTCGGGAAAAAGTCGTACAACTGAATCAAATTCATTCGAATTATAAGTGATAGTTTACTGCACTCCAAGAGCCAATTCACAAGATGATATATGCTTATGAAGATATGTGGGCAATTCATAAGACGAAGGTATTCAGTGACCATCGCATAGTACATTCCATCAACTGTATTAAGGATTAAAAGAAAATGTTTAGTTCCTACAACTAATAATTTGGGTGCTACGTTCCTTCAAAGTTGATAGAACTTCACAATATAGAACACTGATTGCCTAATAAATTTCAATATCTCGACATGATTATATTATTACCTTTTCTGAAAGAGGAAGGCATTCCCTTTCAAACAAACTTAACCTGATATCTTTGTTTTGCTTAATTTGGACTCTAAGTCTTTTCAAAGTTGATTAAATTTCACATTTCACAATTAAAATGCTTTAATGAATATGGCAATTTCTTATATTAAAATACAGATTTCTCAGTAAACTATTGATGTCAAAACTCTTCCTACATGTTCTGGAACAGAAAGAGATTTCTTTTCGAATGATGAAATTTAACTATAAAACGCGTTAATGAAAATACCAATTTCTTTCGTTAAAAAGTCCACTTCTCGGTAAACTACTTAAGTCATTTTTATGACTTTTTTATATTGAAATTATCTTTCTACATGCTCTGGTAGAGAAAGATATTGCCTTTTAAATAAACCTGTCTCTATATCTGTATGTATTTTAATTTAGGTGCCAAGTCTCTTCAAAGCTGATGAAATTTAACCATAAAAAATTGTCAATTGTCAACCTAATCAGATAATATCTTTCTACATGTCCTAGAAGAGAAAGACATTCCCAATTCGATGAAATTAGCCCTTTATCTCTGTGACTTATAATTTGGGTAAAACAAGGCGGATAATGTATAAGGTAATGCTCGCTAAGATAAAACTATTAATAAGGAGAATAGGACGGGAAGTAGAAGAACCGGAGATGCAAAGCAGAGTTAGCAGCAACATATATAACCTGACATTTCAGAGGGTCCAGGTGATCGGGTGAAGACCATGGTACTTCGGAGACAAGAGCATGTCCTGGATTGGTAGAGTGGCTTTGGCAAGGGCGAGATGTGGAAGAGAGAGGGTGTAAGGGATAGATGGGGCCTGAGTACACCCGGTGTGTATTATGTGGGAAGGGCTTGGATACCTGGGAGCACCTGGCAGGGGAATGTGACGAGGTGAAGGAGGAATGGGCTTTGAAGGAGGGCAAGGGTCCTCCCTCAAAGTAGATGTGTAGAGGTGGAGTAGAGGTGTGGTTGGAAGAGGAGGAGGAGAGAGGTATGACAAGTGACTCGTGGATATTATTGTTGTATGTGCATAGAGTGGGTGTTCTAATTGGTTTGTTGTTATTATTTGAATGTGTATTTATTTGTTATTATTTTTCTTATTGTAATTTCTTGTTGTGGAATTGTAAGGGCATTAATAAAATCATACACGTACATGGAAAAAACATGGCCTTACTGGATATACCCACTTCTTGCGCTAGGACTCCAGTAACTGAGTGGAACACGACCATATAAAAGATAGAAAGCACGAAATTTGAAAACAAAAGAAGCAAACATTCTGCTGTTAAACCAAAGTGCGATGTATAATTCATTGTAGCAGCATATGTCATATATCCACCACCATATAGCACATTGTATTTAACTGGTACAAAGAATGCCGATAGTATCATCTGCAAATAACAAAATTAGAATAAGACAGTTAACCTGGAACGTAAATTATTACAGTCGACGGTTTTATTGCTGAAAATTTATATTCAACCAAATTTCTAAGAGCTTTTGAGATATCACCGGATGTTAGAGCCAGTATAAAAATTGCGATATGTAGACAAATATTTATAACGAAACACACCTTCAAAAGCTAAAATAAGTGTGATATAAACAATTTGTATATGAAAGAAAACAATACCAATACCAGTTCTAATAGTTTCATCCTAAAATTCACGATGACGGCAATACAAACCCAGGTGCTTATCGTTACGATAATGAGGTACCAGTTGGCTTGGAAATCATGTCTCGATAGAAACTTACTCCACATGTAATACATACTGACCACTAATCGCTTCGTTTTCTCACAGTTTAATAGCAAATGTATGCGAGTGCAATTTGGGTTCAGACGTCCTTCGACTTTGTAGTCGTAGCAGATCGGATCTTTCGGGGGACATTCCCACGTGGATCGCAGTAAGTGATCCAAGGCACCCATTAGTGCCATAGCAATCGAGGGCGAGTTTACCGAGACGTATATGGCACCTTGAATGAGCGTGAACACGCACACACCGAATGCAAGCGGTACCATGCGAAACATTTGACTGCTTGAAAGATGGCTGTATCTGCCGAGGAACATTTCCGTATAAAGCAGCGGGAAAGTGAGTATCAATGAGAATATGATATAAAACATGGTGAATACACCGCCAGAGATGTTTAGAGCAAATCGCATCGTCTGTGGCATTGTGTCGAATCCGTTTCCCATCAAGCTGAAGAAGCAGTAGAACGCAATCTGAGATGTCCAGTAGTTTCCGAAATCATGCCGATATTTGGGCTCTTCGCGTTTTTGCGCAAGTCGTTTCCAGTATTTTATCTTCTTGTCAAGCGTACGGCGCTGAGCATACTCTTTATTTTTTGCAGGATCCTGAGATACATGTGCAGATATTACTTTTATCATACGTCCCGCCATTTTAAATCAGTTTTTTTCTATATCTAAATAATAAAAAAAGGTTTTAAAATAAGAAAATGACAGATCGTATTCAATTGAAATTAGATTTGGTATATAAACACTGTTTCATAAAACTATGGTAATAAAAGATTCATATTTCAATTATTTATAACTGGACTCAGAATTCAGCGATCCGAATTCAAATCAAATCTCTGTGGAACCTCAGGTTTTAATTGGTGTTATTTATGGCTCTGATATATGTAGTTCTTGTCTCCGAAGTACCATATAATATGTAGTGATACTCTTTTAGTCATTTTTTGTTTGTAACTTAATAAATGTTCAAACAAGATATCAGATACTAAAGAACCCTTGATCTGATAAAGGCATCATTTAACTGTATAATGTTGTATTGTTAATTAGAGATGTATTTATCATAAATACAAATGAAATATCCTGGTCATAAGTAATTAGCGATCAATTAATTATTAATAAATTAATAGTGAATGTAGATCTGTCCTCAAAGGGTCAAACGAAAAACAATAAGATGTATTATTATTCCAGAAAATATTTATTTTGTAGTGACCTAAACTAAAAATAGCATCTTTCAATTTGTTATAAATACTGCAAAGACAGCACCGGTTCCATGGTGTAATGGTTAGCACTCTGGACTTTGAATCCAGCGATCCGAGTTCAAATCTCGGTGGAACCTGCATTTTTATTGGAAAAATTTCTTTGAGACAATTCTTAACTTTCCTAATGAGACGCATTAGGAAAGTCAGTTTTCAGGGAAACAACATTTCAGGATGTCTCAATGTCATTGTAGTGCAATAATTTGATTTAAAAAGAATATAGCCCACAGCTGTCCTTGATAATATATCGATATATCCCTATTATGATTTGTTGGATAGTGAATATATCGATATTCGAATATCCTTTTTAATATATCGCTAATAGCAAAATTAGGTAGTACCGCCATCTATGCCTAACAAATAGAAAAAAGATCTTGATAATTTCGATGAAATGCATTCGATGAAAATTCAGGAACCTGTGGGCTAATTTGTATAATCAGCAGATCCTGATAATTTAACAAATTTCAACCAAATAACGACGTCGATATTTATCGAAACAAAAATATCGATATTCATTAAAACGCAAATATAGATGTTATGCGCCATTGTCCTTACCTAATTTTCTAAAAGAATATATCAAGATTTATAGAAATAAAACACCATGTATATTTAAAATGAATTCATATATTATTACAAAATTAAAACAAGAGTTGCAAAGAATTCTTCATATTTGTCAACCTCAGAAAATTGCGTGCCGTAATTGATAATCGTTCGTGTAATGCACGCGGATGCAATATATCCCAATCAAACTACAATGTGTAGTCAAAATGTGTTCACAAAATTTGCAACATATTTTATATCATCAACCTTTGTTTTACGTAATATTATTTTATCCAATTCATAAATACAATTAATGCATGTCTCTATTCCTATTATAAATCTAATACTTTGTATTTCATTCAACCCAATAGAAATATTATGTACAATTGTCAATGTTTTTTTTTTTGTTTTCCTCCTCCTTTTAATATGTATGAATAGTTTTTGGAAAATATAAGGTACTCCAGATATCTCCTTCCAATAAATCTACCATGATTAGCGACTTGTAAATATAAATTTATCCTAAAGTATTTTTTATTCGCCTGGCTACACTTCAAAATAAAATTGCTTAGTAAATGACCCGCTAAATTCCTTGTCTCTAAGAAACCGAGATCAATTTTGAAGCAGAATTAACGGCAGACCAGGAAAATTATTTTGCGTTGCTGTTCAATAGAACACGACAGTGTTAGAACGTTCAAAAATAAAAATTGCTTTATTATTAGTAGGTTAGTCTCCGTTTTATGGTAAGAAAAAATAAACCTTTGTTTGTACATGAATGCAATACGAACTAATTACTTATGATCTCTCGCAACGCTCGGAAAAAATGCGGGTAATTGTATGAAATTACTGCATAACGGCGATACGTGCGTTCCGCGAGAAGCAAGTAAGTGAATTGAATACGCAGCGCAGTGTGGCCGCCATCGCCTACTTCTGAGCGTTAGTGTTGGACGTCGCACCCGGTGTGTACTGCTGCGTGTACTGCGACCACGCCTGCTGCCCCCCGGCCATCATCGATGATGATGGTGCGTACGACGTGCTGCTGTTGTTGGCGGCGTGGGTCGTTGATGATGCGGCCGGTGCGGATGAGGATGATGATGAACCGCCACCGCTTTGCCCACCGGAATTCGTTCCGCTCCACTCCTGCTGCGCATAGCTGCCGCCACCGCCACCGTAGTAGCCGCTGTTCCAGTTCTGCGGGTATTGGCTGTAACCACCTTGGTTATAACCACCACCGTACTTCCACTGATTTTGATTCCAACTACCCTGTGATTGGTTCCAGCCGGTGTTCCAGTCCTGGCTCTGGCCACCACCACCGCTGCCGCCCCAACTGCTGCCGCCACTACCACCGCTCTGGTTATTCCAGCCGCCGCCGCTCTGACCACCCCAGCGGCCGCCACCACTGTTTTGATTACGATTTCGGTTGTAATTACCGCCGCCTCCGCCACTACTGCTATGGTTGCGGTGATCGCGATTGCCGCCATTGCCACCGCGACTTTGCGAACGATCACTCACTGCAAGGAAAGCGAAGAAACACATTTACATTACGGAAATTATTTCGTTAACCAAATTAAATAATCTATACTCTCACCCACATAGTCTTTAAAACAAAACAACAAAAAGTTTATTTTAAAATATCAAACCAGTTCTAAGATTACTTACTTCCACCACTGCGACTATTATTCCTGAAATCCCTCGGCGGTCGATTATCGCGTCTGTCGTTACGGGATCCCCAATTACCGCCGCCGCCACCACCAGGACGCCAACTTCCTCCACCACTGCTGCTTTGTCGATAATTTCGATCGTACCGGTTATTCTGGTACGGCCGATCGCGGTAGTTGTTTTTGTGATGGTAGTCACCTAGAAACAAACAGGTATTTTCGTTAATCATTGCAAATACAGACAGCAAAGAGGTATACTCACGTCGAGGACCACCACCTCCACCACCTGATCCCCGATGATGCCATCGATTGTTGCGATCATCACGATTATCTCGCCTGTGATGACTGATATTCCCGTAGCCACCGTCGCGTCCCTGCTTATTGTATTTCTGCACCTGCTCCAGTGCTTTATCTTCGGGCAGGGAGACATACGTCGCCTGCTCTAGGTTATCGCCAACCTTCGGAAGGCCCATGTTCGCTATAAAAATACGCATGATGAGAATGCTTGATTTCAATGCTCGTCATTCGAAACCGAATTCGTAAACATTTAGTGCGCGGCGTCGGAGTGATACGGCGAATACAAACAAAAAAATAAAGCCAGCCTTTACCACTTCGACCCCGCTTTATATCGATTCGAATTGCAATAAAATACAACAAAAATTGGAGGGTCACAAACATTTTCTTGAACATGTCGGACGAAGGAGGTTTAGTGTGGATGGTGGATGTACGATTGTCAGTTGAGTTGATTTGCAGAGAAATTATTTCAAGAAAAAAAGGTGTCTAATGCTTAATAATAGTTTTGAAACAGTTTGGTTTTGTAAATGTTGTTGTTGTATACCTTTCAGTTCAAGCAGGGCGCTCACCGACATTTCTTTACCGGTCTCGGGATCCTGTTGCTTCACTCTCTTCTCCTGCTCTTCGTCGTCATTTACTACTATGACCGCGTGCCGCTTGAAGCCCAAAAACGAGCGCATTTTGCGGCGTATCGCCGTTGGGAACACGTTTGTCTGCCACAACGCTCAATATTATAGCTCACAATGTATTTGATTAACAGAAATCGATGGCTACTGCAAGACATCAACTCTTGCAAAGCTGCTCTTTGGTCTTAATGCAACAGTTGATGTTGATTGCTACCACACGATAATGTTCCTAAGTAAAATAACAGCGCGGCATTATTATAGCTGCATCAAAAATCTCATTCATTCGCTATATATCTACTATACCATACCTTAAAACAATATTAATCCATTCTATTTGTATTAGGAGTGTCAAAAAGTATCAGCATCTTCACTAAGTGCATTTAAAAAAACACTACTATTTAAAACTTAGAATAAATGAATAATTATATAGCGCCGGAGAAATATCGGAGAATTTTCTGACATTTTTGACTCCCCTAATTTGTACAAATTAAACATTCAGATCCTAAACATGTTATAAAGTATTGGAATAGATCATTTTAGGTTAGGTTACTTAAGGATGAC
>WSZQ02112052.1:32900-65167 GCA_019419845.2 Weissflogia rhopalogaster
CAAAGAATAGAATGAAACCATCGATATTTGTTATGCATACATTATGCATCTTTATAACAGCCAGAAAATAATTTATGCTACAAGATTATGTCTACAAGAAAGTTTTGTTGAGCTAATTTCTGATAAATATCTAGAATCTGATATATAGATGGCGGTTTAATGCAATTTATACCAACAAGATTTTCAATTCTTATAATAATATCATATAATATATAGATAAGTATGATACTAACGTCCATTCTCAATAGGTGGCCACTAACTTAACATTACAAAAAGTGTTATCTTTTAAGGAGAATGTCTCAATTGCCCGTCATGGAATTGAATGAAAATGTTTGTACGTGTAGTCCATATATAGAAATAATTTATGTATCCCGTTAACATTTTAGCCGTTTTCTCAAATAAAAATTCAAAGTTTGGTATATATTGCTTTAAGAGCAACATTCGCCGTATGGGTATCGTGGCGCAGTCATCAGTGCGCCAAAGTTGGTCAACATGCAGGCGCGCTGACGAATTTTCAATCAATTTTTCATTTGATGTTCATTCAATTCCATGTCGGACAATTGAGACACTTTCCTCGTTAGTGAACATAACCTAAACAGTACCTATTAGAAAGCAAATATTCTAATATTATTATACTTGAAAAGTGTGCAAGAACTTAGATGCGTTCTTAGGCAATATATACATGCATACTTAATAGAAAACGATTATAAATGTAATACATACGTGTCTTTATCAGCAAAAACCTTCGAAACAAGCCCTGAACTCAGAGCCTCATCAGCCTTCATTGGCCTTCCAGTATAACAAAGTTCCCTAACCAAACTTTGACTCCCGATAATTTTAGGCAACCTTTGCAGAGTGCCCACATCTGCAGCCATACCAAGAATAATCTATTGCAAATAATTGAACATAGTAACTTGGTAAGGATTAACTTAAAAAAACAAACCTCTTTCACTTGAAAATAAGCATCTTTTGTGCAATATCGAATACATGTTGATGTAATTAAATCAACACCAGCGCCAATACAAGCGTTATGGACGGCTGCAATAACTGGTTTCGAGCATTTCTCAATTGCCGAAAAATTCTCCTGGAAGCCAGACAAACTCTTATATACACTCTTCGCTTTCCGAGCAATATCATCCTCTTCGGCCATATTCTGACCCAGACCCATAAATGCACCAAAATCAATTCCTGAGAAATGCAATTAATATATTTTACAGCAAAAGCTATACTTTATCAAGATTTTTACCAGCTGTGAATAATTTGCCTGCGCCAGACAGAATAATAACTCTACAGTCTGAATTTTCACTCAAGTCCTCAAAAGCAACCTGAACTTCCTTCCACATCTTCAAATTAAACGAGTTTCTCTTGTCTGGACGATTGAACTCAACTTGATACACGTAGGGTTTTGGTGTAGTCACTTTTAAAGTCTCCAGATTTGATAAAGTGGACATTTTTAGTAGATTTGCACCTAGTCAACGAAATATTAAGGATTAATAGAAAAGATGCACCGTTCTAATCAATGAAAAGTCGCTACTCACTGTTTACTGAACGATGCAACAACTGGGATACCTGTCTGATCATGTTGTGGCACTTTTATATGGAAAATATTAACAAATTGAGCGAATTGTGCTCACGCTCAGTAGTTATAGACTTTAAACACCTAAATTTGTAATCGTTTAACACTGGAGTGGGAAGGGTCCAACAAAGCACACATAATTAGAAAATAAATAGAAAATATATATAGTTGCATACCATGTTTATTTCAAGCTAATGATTGCGATGTTTGTTATTGCTTAATGTGAATATTGCCATTATTACCATAATTGAAAAATGTGTGAATTTCGCATTTGAAATTATGCAACCAAATATACAGAAATTAATTAGATTAATTAGATTTTTGGAAATTTTATTTTGAATTTAAATATTAAAAAAATATTGTTATTGTTGGAATTTATATTAATTAAGCGAATACTTAAATGTTTTTCCAAAAATATTTTCGAAAATGTAAAGTTGGTTGCCTTTTTTGATTTGGATTATTCTGAATATTCAAAAAGCTGAGTCATCTTGACGACAATTGCGTCTATGACATGTTTTTTCATCTTACAAAGCCTGTAATTTCCACATTTACAGTAGTTATATCATATTTATTAATTATAATAATAATAAAGTAGTTTTGTATTTAAAGATTTGCAACCAAATACACACAAATATATTTTATTTTTGAAACTTTATTAGTATCATGAAAATAAGAAATAATTATTGCTATTGCTAGGGTTTATTTTAAATAAAGGAATACTAATTATTTTGACCAAAAATATTTTAAATTATGTATTGTGGGTTGCATACTTCACTTGTTATTCTAATTAAAATGCAAGCAAACTGAATCATCTTCTTGACAATTGTGTCTTATTGATAGTTATCGAATTTATTGGTATATTTATATGATTTGAAGCTCAAATTCTACACTTATAGTAATTTTTTTATACTCATTCATTATAATAATAGTTATGTAGTATTTATATTTAAAGATATGCAACCAAATATACACAAATATAAATATTTTTGTAATTTTTACTTTTACTTTAAAAAGCAAAAAATATTTACTATTACTTCTCAGATTTATTTTAAATAAATTAATACTTTTTTATGACAAAAAAAAATTACGAAAATGTAATGTGGGTTTCATACTTCAGTATGTGCTTTTCTCATAAAACAAACTGAATCATCTTCACGACAATTGTGTCTTTGTTATCGAATTGATTGGTGTTATCACATGATACGAAGCTCACATTCTCCACATTTACAATAATCATATCACATTTGAGAAAGCAATCGCTACAAATATTAGCATAAATCGCGAATGCGACTGAATTGTAGCTGTGATGCAGATGCAGGCGTTGCAACCAGTTGCAACAACGCACAATTTTGACGTCTGTGAAACGTATGATGAGTAATGCAGGCAAAAGTGCGTGAGTCGCGTCGGTGATTTTGAGTATGAAAAGCAACTCCTCATGATCAATTTGCATACAAATTGAGCCGACAGTGCAGTGTAAGTCTTTAAACTTTTATTAATCTTACATATATTTGCATACTCTAGCTGTTATCTGATCAGAGATTTTCTTGCAGGTGTATTAATAATTTCGCAATATCAATAACATCACACAATGTTGATGAAAGATATACACAAGTGCCACGATAAAGCACCAAACTACAGCTATGATGAGGCCTGTCTCAACATCTATAATCTTCTAAATCAAACTGTTGAGATCCTAGGACAGTATGTAGAATGCGATGAGTGTGACTATCAAAGTTTGGGCGAAGTTCCAGCTTTTTCCAATGCATCGAGTGTGGGATATGTGCTAGTGAACACCAAGTATTCCTTGCGAATGCACTACAAGTACAATGAATCTCTCATGTGTCCGTAAGTTTCTTTGATTTCAATGTGGCCTCTAACGGATAGATGATCTAAACTAATTGGATTGATTTAGGTGGAATCAGGAGTTGTTGGAGCATTACAGATATGGTTGGAATTTAACTGAGAAGTGCCAGCCTTTATACATCAAAGAAGAGGCAGATAACGCGTATATTCGTAAGTACACACATTTTTCTTCGACAAATAAGATTTATTTTGATTTTGTGCGAATGCTGCAGAGATATGAGATGACAGGAAGTTGGCGAAAATTGGTTTATTACTTTTATATAAGAATGAAACCGACTTTTTGCCGATTGGAATTTACTCCATCAGTAATTTTACAAGCATTCATTTTTTACATAGGAATTATCTCGATATTTTTCTAATTTGAAAATACAATACCAGATGGCGCCAATGTGCGCTTTCGATACTAATGTGTATCGATACTTCGTGAAAAGTTGACACCCCTAGTAATAGTGAACGTATGACTCGTATATTTTTCACATGTTTAGTGTAGGATGATATCCTTGCACTAGGCATCTCAAAAATGTTATCGATAAGTATCGATATTTCTAATAGATCGGCACGCTCAAATGTTTTCCTTAAAAATGATGAAAATATAAATACTGCAGTGATTGCGCTGTATATAGATGTGATAATTAATAACTAAAAGAAATTTCTATATTTTCAGCAATATTTACAGCATGGATAATTTTCATGTTCATTGGAACTTTATGGTATATGGTAAAATGCATCTATAAGTGTACCAGAGATAACCGTTTATGGCGAAGCATTCTTTTCCGGACCAGTGAAATCGAGAATGTAATAAGTGGCTTTTACGTTTTTCAATCTCTATTTCAAACGTTTGTATCACTAATCAATTAAAACATGAAAAATGTTTATATTAGGATTTAGGTGGGGGAGCTTCCCAAGATACACCCCTTGTGATTGAACGTCCACCAGTAAAGAAACACCCCAACCGTTTAAAGTCCATTGATGTTTTCCGCGGATTCTGCATTTTGTTGATGATTTTCGTCAACTATGGCGGCGGAAAATACATATTTTTTCAGCACTCTGTGTGGAACGGCCTCACCTTCGCCGACTTGGTGTTCCCGTGGTTCATGTGGCTAATGGGTGTGTCGATGACACTCACTTTTACCAATCGATTGAGGCGAGCTACACCACGACAGCAGTTGATCGTCCAGGTTGTGAAACGTTCACTCATTATGATCGCACTCGGTGTGGCGCTCAACTCCCACGGAACTGCATTACCATTGTCGCAGTTGCGATTCTGTGGTGTCCTGCAGCGTCTGGGTGTTTGCTATCTGATTGTCGGATTGTTGGAGGCTGCTTTTGGTAGACGATCACCGAATGAGGTAAGTGTCTGTGTGTGTGTAGATATGTGTGTGTAAAAAGTGTGGGTATGTGTATCAAATAGTCTTAACGTTGATACTTAGAAAAATATTCTTGAATAATCGCGATCCGATTATAAAAAATTTATTAATTTTTCAAAAATTAGAATCGTAATGGATGGTTGGTCCCCGAAATCTTATCCTGCATCCCCCAGTGGTTATTTATGATTTCCTTGGTGATCATCCACACATGCATCGTGTTCCTGCTTGACGTGCCCGGATGTGGTAAAGGATATCTTGGCCCCGGAGGCTTACATGACCATGAAAAATTCGTGAATTGCAGCGGTGGAGCAGCGGGTTATATTGATCGACAAATCTTTGGCGATCATATCTACAAACGTGGTGCGTACCAGAAGATTTATGAAGCTACCCAGTTCGTGGATCCGGAGGGTATTATGGGTACGTTCACGGCAGCTGTCCTCGTCTTCCTGGGCGTACATGCCGGCCGTATTATGGTGACGTTCTCGACAACCAAAGATAAGATAATCAGATTGGTCGTCTCTGGCGTGGCATTCTGCTTGTTTGGCGCTTCGCTATGCAACTTTTCGAAGAACGGTGGCGTGATTCCAATCAACAAACATATATGGTCGCTGTCGTTCACGGCCGTATTGGCTGGCTTTGCGTCGTTTATCTTTGCGTTCTTGCATTTGATCGTTGATGTGCTTCGCAAATGGGGTGGACGACCGTTCTTCTATCCAGGAATGAACCCGCTGGTTCTCTACGTGTGTCATCGGCTGTTTGCGGATACCTTTCCCTTCGCCTGGGTCCCTGGCGAGAATACACACGCTGCGTTTTTGGGCATGAATTTATGGGGCACCATCGTCTGGCTTTGTATCTCCATTTGGATGTATAAGAATGATATTTTCATTTCGATTTAAATTTGTATGTTCGAGTAAATATTGATATTCAAATATTCCTTATGTGATAGCCTAAACGTGTGTGGAATTTGATCTTGCACCACTCTAATTACGACGCATAAACGCGTATAGGATTTATGCGGAATTTTTCGATTAGAAGTTAGTTTCGATAATGGCAAGAAATGACTGATGTACTCGTTTCAGTACTGTTAAGAATTCGGGTGTTCGAATTTCGGTTGGATTTAGTTTTACAATTACACGATTAGATTTGACTGTTTTGGAAGTATGTTATATAAAGTTTGCAATATGAAATTGTATACTGATTATGTTATTGAAATAAACTTATTTACTAAACTATATTTTAAAGATATTTTTCTACTCATGTTGTGACCATAACGTTAAAAATGTTGATTCAGTTATGATTTACCTACGATTAACCTACGGCTGATCATAACAGTACTGGCATCGTGCATTTCTGTACACGCAATAGGTCGCGAGTTGATTATGCGATCGCAGTGCCGCTGCCGATGACTGCATTGTTTGTAGCGTATTTGCGTGTCATGCATATCAGTCTGATGTTGACAGCAAACACCAATATCAGAAAACTAAATCTTATTATTTGCACATATAATAGTCGTAGAAAAAGTGTACAATTCACGTGTAATGCACATTATTCACCCGTATAACTTGCAGCACTTGCTTTCGGCACAATTTGTCATACTCGTAAATAATGTATATCATTACAGTTTTTAATGGGCGTAGTTTAACCGGAACAAGCGGCCCAATGGAAAGGGAGCTGCTACTATTATAGGGGTCTTCGCTCTACCCTTCGAATAAGGGTTGATACACTTGGCACTGCTACGGAAGCATTTCTTCGAGGTGTATTCGCTTAACCCGTTTGTCTGGTGTTTATTCCTTCTGTTTGAGGACTTTCTCACAGAAGGAGATTACCGCAAACCATGCTTTTTTGCAGGCAATCATCCTGCCGCTTAATTGTTCGGGCGTAGGTATTCCGCGTTGTGTGACTCTCAGCATGTCCAGGCGTTGGGTGCTCTATGCAGGACAAGAGATCAAAGTATGCTCGGCACTGTCTGGAACGGCCAAGGAGTAGTATCGACATGTGTCGTCTGGGCGTTTTCCGATGCGTTTGAAATACGCTCCGAATACCCGTGTCCCGTCATCATTTGAGTCAAGTAGAAGTTACAGGTCCCGTGGGGTCTATCTAACCATGTACGGATGTCCGGAATCCACCGCTTTACCCACTTCGATGTTGTGCTTTCTATCGCTCCTCCTAGCTTGACACTATATCTGCTATCGCCGTGTTCTTATCCTGCTTTTTTTTCGTGGTATCCCTGATTTCGCCATTCCACTAAGAGATCCGCCAATATCATTACATGCTCGTTGTACTGTGGGCTGGTTATCGTTAGATAAATGATACGCGTTTTTTATATCATAAGTCAGATTTATTAACAAACTCAAATTCTGTAGCAGATTGAAGAGCAGAGCGCGAGTGTTGATGAGTTGTTATTCTGAAGAAGGTCAGTGAACAAGTGCCATGATGAAATGAAGTTTAGAAGTTGGAAAATAGATAAATGGTGACAGTGAAAAATAGGCCTGGAAGAAATATAATACTAGGTTTGCTCTGCTCTTAAAATGAAATAAATCTTAATAAATGTCAGGGACATGAGTCCCTACAGTACAATATACTATTATTGAATGTTTCAAATATATTAAAGCACATTTTTACTAATTACAACTGAATATTACGATAGTTCTAATGTTATAATCAAATATTATATAAAGTGTGGTCACTATTTTTACAATACCATCTCCAGAAAACAAAGCAGACGTTTTCATTTTGTTTTACAGTATTCAATAAAGAAGTAACATTGCAATTACAATTTTAAATCCTACACATTTAAAATATAAATCGACATTATTTAATTAAGAAAAGACGTCCCAAATATATAATACGCAATTATTTAAACATATTTTCACGTATATAATACTACTAATAATTAAAAGTGTTTTCAACAAGTGTTTTCTTTATTCAATAACAATTTCTGTGAGTCACATTAAAATCAACACCAGACATCTTAAATATTTTAACTATTGATTATATTCATCTCTAATTTTTATAGATAAACTTATCTAAATGAAATAGATTGATAAACGGATTAATTCTTTTGTTTTTTACTGAGCAAACAAAATATATGAATTTTACTGCATATACTGCGCTTGATTGGCTGATAATTTAGAACATTTATAACATACATGCAGCCCTGAGCTAACAAAAATAGAAACTGCATAGGTTCATCAAGTTGCACGTAGAAACGTGCATTTCTCCCAAAAGTTATCCCACGCCTGAACAAAATGTTGCAGTGCACAAGTTTACTCCTAATTATTACCGTCCCAAGTAAGTATTTTGGTAATAATTTTTTAAATTCTCAGTCGAAACTAATGTTTTTGTAGCAATACTTTCAGCAACTATAGTTAGAGAAGGAAATACCTTTGTGCATTATATCGAAACGGATGGGAAAGAGTTGCAGTCATGCATATTGTCTATAAAAGGAGAAAATATCACATTATTTCCCAATCAAATTCCCAAAGTAAGTAATTAGGTTTCTTTTATTATTATTATTATTCTTTTATTAACTTATTACTGTGTGGCCTTGTTATCGTTAGATAAATGATACGCGTTTTTTTATATCACAAGTCAGATTTATTCACAAACTAAAATTCTGTAGCAGATTGAAGAGTAGAGCGCGAGTGTTGATAAGTTGTTGTTCTGAAGAAGGTCAGTAAACAAGTGCCACGATGGAAAGAAGTTTAGAAGCTGGAAGATGCTCGTGGAGGATGATCTAGGTGGGTGTGTTGAAGTCAGAAGATTCTGATTGGCTAGGCAAGGGACATTGGGAAGTCATAAAGAATGATGGATTTGACAAGCGACACGATTTTGGAATTATCGCGGGTGGTCACCGGATGAGCTGAAATAAAGTAAAGTAAAGTGAAACATGATAGAAAACAGATGCATGCTCAAGAAGTTTGACTTGAAGTGAATAGACTCATAAAATAGATAAATGGTAACAGTGAAAAATAGACCTGGAAGAAATATAATACTAGGTTTTCTCGGCTCTTAAAATAAAATAAATGTTAATAAATGTTAGGGACATGAGTCCCTACAACTGTATTGCTATAACTATTACTAACTACAATTACTGTTTGCAGGCAAAAAATCCCGTGAAATACAAACTTGAGAGCTACAATAAACGAGCATGTGGTTTTAAATTGAAAAATTTTGCTGAAACGGATCCTAAACGGTTTAACTTGACTGCTGTTATTAAAGGGAATGGGACGCATTTGAGCAATTTTGTGGATATTGTTTATAAAGGTTTGACCATTCTTTATTTATCCATTATTTAGTTGTATATCTTATGTATAATGTTAAATAATGTATTGGGGTGTGTTGTAGATAGGACAGAGTTTAAAAACATCACAGGATATACAAATTATGGCGAAAGAAACTTACATGTTGATTGGTGTCGCTCTGATAAGGAAAGGGCATGTGCTTTGTACTTCCCAAATGGTGAATTAGCAACAACTGGCAGTGATTATTGCGGTTATCATGTGCACGACGTTATGAGGGAGCATATTGGTATTTGGAAATGTGATATTTTGCTGAATGGGGATGTAACTTCGACATCTTTTTACATTACTTTGGAATTGCTGAGTAAGTTTTTTTTTTATCTACTGAGCATGGACGACTGGAATGATTAGGTTTATTTAGTTTGTTTCGGTGATAGCGCACTCAATGGTTACAACAGAAAGCTAGGCGGGCATGGATCAGAGTGAAAGAAAAATGGGGGAAGTTGTGGGGAGTCAACTGGGACGTGGTGATGCGATTGAGGGATGGATGTGTGAAGCCAATTTTAATGTATGGAGTGGAGGTATGGGGTATATGAGTGGAAGTGACTAGAAAGAGAGCAAGGATGGTTCCTGAAGGATCTAATGAGGTTGGAGAGGTCGACACCGAATTATATAGTCCTTCAGGAAACCAGAAGTATGAGTGTAGCATGGGAGGCTAAATGTGGAGTAATAAGGTATGAGCAAAGACTAGTGAGAATGGGAGAAGAGCGTGTAGTGAAGCAGGTTTAGATGACAAGATTTAGTGCTAGGGAGAATGCATGGGGGCGAGAGAGAATAAAGATGTATGAGGCGAGAGGGTTATCGGAGACGGCGGTGAGGCAGTTACGGGAAAATGGGGAATTGGTAGAAGGGGTTGTAGGGACTCATGTCCCTGACATTTATTAAGATTTATTAACTTTTAAGAGCACAGCAAACCTAGTATTATATTTCTTCTAGGCCTATTTTTCGCTGTCACCATTTATCTATTTTATGAGTCTATTCATTTCAAGTCAAACTTCTTGAGCATGCATCTGTTTTTTATCATGTCTCACTTTGCTTTAATTTACTTCAGCTCATTCGGTGACCACCCGCGATATGTCCAAAATCGTGTCCCTTGTCAATTCCATCATTTTTTATGGCTTTCCACTATCCCTTGGTATCCTATAACCCAAGGTACCAGGCAGTAAAAACTGTGGGGACGAGACCGGAATATATTGGCTGCATAGGAAAAGGAACGACGGAAAAAGTGACCCTGGCAAGTGCAAGGTGTGGTTCGGAAGAGAGAGGATGGAAAGTATGGATGGGAGACAAGTTCAGAAAGTGTGTGCTATGTGAGGAGGGATGGGATACTTGGGAGCATTTATCAGGGGAATGCATGGGAATGAATCAAGAATGGGCGAAAGGTATGCGAGAGGGAGGAAATGTGATAGTGGGGTGGTTTGCAGAGAAGGAAAGAGAGATTTACTTGATCTGTGTGTTATGTGTTATTGTTTCTTTTCGAGTTCGAGGCAACATACTTTTAAAAATATATTTCTCTAATTGCCAAAACTTTTAGAACAACCAAAAATTGAAACATGGTACAGAAAAGAAGAGGGCCTCGGTATAGTTGGCTGCAAATACGCAGATCGCACTGATAACGAACCTTTAAAATCGTGTACCATGCAATCTCCTGGGAAACAAGTACTAAATATTCAAGAGCATATATCCACGGATAGATACGATAGCTTTGGAACAAATTATAAAGAAAATATTTGCGAGTTTGAAGTAGGTATTCATAATAGGTATTTATAAACTGAATTAAAATATGTAATTTCAGTTTGAATTACCAGCCCAACGAAATGAAACTGGTACATGGACATGTATTTTAGATAGAAGACGAGGTTTTGTCAATGTGGAACATGGTAAACAAATTGGTATTATATCTTTTGTCTGTAATGTGTCATTTAATTGTTCTAGCAAGCAATTACCCTAAACATCAAAAAATTTTTACCAAAATGCATGAGCAAACTCAGGTAAAATGCGACGTGCTATATCCAGCTGTTACAAGTTTCGCAGTGGATCCAACAGGCGAAGTCTTTTACAAAGCATCTTATAATGACTCACAGGATGGCAAGTTGCATTTCTACATTCAATCAGCGAATTTAACAGAAGAACGATTTGGCGATTGGCAGTGTCATTTTGCTAGGAATAATTCACATGAAGATGAAATTATAACTGTTAATGTAAGTTGGAATAATAGAATCATTTCGATAATATTTCGTTTTGGCTTGAAGGAATTAGTATATAACGACACAAGTGTGGAAACTGCAATTTTGGGTACGCTGGTACTATGTGACGAAAACAAAAATTGGTGCTTTGGAACATTTTTAGGTACCTTTCATTGTCTTTCAGCCTTTATTGCTGATTTATTCATGAGCCATCTCGAATCCTCAGGTCATTTTTCAAGAATTTGGTATTGGGATGTCGACGAGATTTTTGTAATTTTTCACACAAACCAGAGTTCTGAAGATAATTTCCAGAATTTACTAAACAATACTAATACAGAAACTGTTAACATGAGATATAAAATATCAATTTAGAACAAATTGCCCTCAACATACGAGAGAGGTTGCTGAAAGATATTTCGTCGTTTCATCTGATAGAAAACTCACTGCAGGTTTCAATAAAATAGCCAAGTAGCATATAGGACCAGGAATACTCTAAAAGACCTGTGGGTTGTTGTACGCGGGTTCGACGATGCTCACAATTCTACATATCTATTCGAAATTACAAAGTTCTTTATTCACAATTGAAAGTTAGATGGTTCAAAATGGAGTCACAGTACACGTTATACAAATTAAGTCATGATTACCTGCGAGAGATATCGGTAGAGATAAATGGATGTGAACTTACTCAGTGTTGGAGATAGAATGACACGAAATCCATCCAATCCCTCAAGCCATGTCTGCGAAATACAGAAAAGTAGGGAGGCATAAGGGTGGTGGTGAAATGGCTGAGTAAGTTCCCTCCGATAGCGATAGGGAAGAAAGAGAGTAGAGTAGGTAAGAGTAAGTGAGAGTGAATAGGGATGAAAGCGAAAGCTGTGACAAAATTTTGGATTGTCTACGAAGGCTAATCAGGTAGAAACAAGAAGAAAAGAAGTATGGAAAGTGTGAAAGTAAGATACCTAGGAGAAGTACATTTTTATGCTTAAAGATATTTAAAATTATCGAAATTATTTACAACATGAAAAATATTTACATTGCGAATAAATCGCTGCAGACCTGTTAGGCAACACAGAAGATTAGACTAGTCAGCAAGAGGACTCCGCAATATAGGAAATCAGTTGAGGAACAGGACATATATAGGGCAGACAAAATGATCAATTATCTCAAGGTTCAAATACCCTCTAAGCTATATACCACCTAAATTCTGCTCGGATACACTTCATGTTTTACTTCAAAATACGTCCCATTTATTTTTCCCAATTTCTTGATGTACCAATCACCTAAAATTATATCTAATGTCCTATATATTTGCAGATTGATAAATTCGGTTTTGTCAAGCCAAAATTCAAGGACATTGATGTAACCGCACAAGATGAACTCCAAATTCTATTCGCATCGAACGCCCCAATTACTTACTGTACAATTGAAGATCCCCAAGGCAAAATCTACCATGTACAAGAGTCTACGAAAACACGAAGCCTTGAATATTACGGTGCCGGTTTTGACCACGGCGAATGCGGAATGAAACTGAAAAATGTAACGTTACAACACAAAGGCACGTGGAAATGTATGACGAGTGTCAATGGAGCAACATCAGGCAATAAACAAACTTTCGCCAACACTCTGGTAGATGTTGTAATCATGCAAGAAGATGGATTATCGAAGGCATCGTCTTCTTCCATTTTGATTGGAGTTGTGTTTGCCGTTCTGATAGCGAGTGCCTTTATTATCTACGGAAAGTTTCAGTATGGTCGAAAGCAACGTTTGAGTCCTGCAAATTCGGTTGGAGATGCTGATAGTGAAGAGACTTTTGTTCTTCGACAAATATCTCACTAATTTGATCAAAAACAAAATATTTACATCAAAAAAGTGACATATGCTAAAAATACAAGCTCTTATACTTTAATCTGAAATTAAAACACATTATACTGTAATAAAGACAATATTGAATCAAACTACTTGACTCTAATCCACATTTATGTAGTCTATAATCCCCTGATACTTAAAACTTAGATCATTTTATGAGATTGTGAGAATAAATTGATTTTACAGTTTTAACACAATGGTTTTGAAGTAAATTCATTTGCGCAATCAGTCTGGCAATTCAATTATTATCAGTTTGGAAACAAGACAAACATTCAATTACTGCCGGATAAAGATATCCTTGTGACTATTTCTAGATAATACGTTATATTTTAATCATAAGATTAACTGTATTGAAACAAATCTTAATTTTAATCTAATGTATCGTATTAATTGGTAAAAATAGGATAAAACCACTTCATGACTGACTAGTGATTCTGATTGACAATTACCTAACTTACTTTACAATTGAAAAGAGCAATTTATAAACCGATATTCAAGCGTTTTAGACGAAAATGCTGTTTGGGAACAGTTTCTTTGGAGTATTTTATGGATCCATTATTATTCCAGGTAAGTTGGCAACCGGGTAGGTAACCGCCGGGTAGAGACCGCGGGAATGCTCATGGGGTACCAAGGGTCCGCCGTTCGGAGAAGTCCAATCGAACGCCGAAAGTTACCGCGGTGCTATAGAACGGACGTGACTGTCGGTTTTAAGCGTCAGCGGAGACCGTGACGGACGAACAACTCTAGAAACGAAAAGTAGAAACACAATAAAGTAATAAAAGTAAGATAGCATAGCGATAGGAAACCCTAGAAGAATTTACAAAACTGGAAGAAAGCAATTTCTGACGGCTAAGAGATTTTACACAGCTTTGAGAGAAAATGTGTATTTCTATAAAATTATTTATGCTAAATTTACGATTTCTTTCCGATTTCAGCTATACTTTCTAAGATAATAACCGTAAGAGATGGACATCCATTTATACATTTCATCGATATCCAGAAGAACCGTTTGGAATCATGTATTTTAGAATTTCTCGATGAGAAAATTAGTTTATATCCAAATGAGATAAATAGCGTAAGTTTACTTCTTACTTATAACACAATTTCTCAAATTCAACTTTAAAGGTTGTAAATCCCATCAAAGAGAAAATCGATGTCTTTGAGAACAACGCTTGTGGTTACAAATTTAACCAGTTTAATGAAGACGATCCAAAAATGTTTAATTTGACTGCAATTGTTAAAGGCAACTCTAAACCACTAAAGAATGACTTATATATTATTTTCTCAGGTTTATAATAATATCCTGTACCTTCTGAAATTCGGTATAATGTTTGGTTTTCAGAAAAAAGTTTTTTACAAAATATAAGTGTATTTACTAACTATGGTATCACCCTCGACATCGGAGAATGCAAAGTTGCGGATATGAAACGTTGTTATTTATATTCGCCCAGTGGACAACTCGTCGACTCGGGTACCTCTTACTGTACTCATAGAATAACGGTCATGAAACACTACATTGGAGATTGGAAATGTGAAGTTTCGTTAGATGGTGATTTAATGCCTCTTACGTTTTATATTAACTTGTCTATATATAGTAAGCATAATTTTTTTTTGAGAACTCACAAGGGACGTTCACGCATTGTCCGACTTCGATTTGAATGAAAATTTTAGTATGTGTAGTTCCTATATTGAACTAGTGCATATATTGAATGAGATTTTTCACGATAATATTTCAATCTATGTGCTACACGAACAAATGCGATTTGAATTTTCATCCTTATGGCTTTCAGAACAACCGAAAATAGAGTCATGGTACAGAAAGGGGAATGGCAAAGGCATTATTGGATGCAAATATGTAGATAGGATTGATAATGGTATCTTAGAAGCATGTACTATGGAATCACCACAAAAGAAAATGCTTTACCTTACAGAATATTCCGCTACCGAGAGATATACGAGTTTTAAGACTAATTTTACTGAAAATATTTGTGAATTTGAGGTGACTATTTGAAATTACTATTACTTTATTTACGTTAATTGTTCCAATTGTATATATTTGTTTGTTAATTTTATGAGATTTTGACCTGTGTTGCCTTTCGGTATCACCAGAAAACTCTTGAATGGTGGTTAAACTACCGTGTCGCACGGTAACCCACGGTAGAATTTTCTATTTCAATTAATGTAATTTACTAGGGTACTAAACTTGGGTACCACCGATGAACGAACATAAGACGCTTGTCTTCACTTCACATACGGTGTCTCGTGACATATTCCATATATATAGTAATCTCAGTCAAGCTCTTTGACTGGAGCTCGGACAATTGGAACACTCTCCTTGTAAGTTGTGTTTTAATATCTTTCACGTTTTAAACAAAGGAAGGCAATATTTTATTTACATGATGTACAGTGAGTACATTTCGGCGTTACACATTATCAGTTTCATCAGGTTCAGTATCTTACGATGAATAATGTCAGCTCAGTAAAGTCTTTTTTGGCGTTGCCATGAGAGAGGTGGCTATTATTAAAATATAGTAGTCGTTTATACATATTGAAACACGCCGCATCGGTGCCTCGGGTTTTGCATTTCGTCAGTGCAACTGGCTAAATATTCTTTGGGAATGTATTCCCGCCGAATTCATATCATAAACGCAATGTAATGAACATTTGAATCGTCCCGTTTTCTAGTTCGATTTGCCAGCCAAACAAAACGAAACAGGGACCTGGGCGTGCCATTTAGGAACTGGGATGATCAAAAGACGAGGATTTATCAATGTCGAATATGGTAGGTGGGAATACACAATTGCTTTGGTGAATTTAGGTATATTCGTTTATGGTTATAGCAAGTGATTACCCAAACTATCAAAAAATCTTTACACCACTCACCACCATGGATGGAGTCCAGGTGAAATGTGATGTACCATATTCGGCAGTTACCGCTTTCGCTCTAGATCCCATTGGCCAAGTGTTCTACAAAGCCTCATACAATGATTCACAAGATGGAAAATTACATTTCAAAATTAGAGAAAATTTTACCGAAGATATATTCGGCAACTGGGAATGTCACTTTGGAAAACCAAATTCCGCCGAAGACGACATCATTGTAGTCAGCGTAAGTCCTTTAAGCGACGAAGCTGTAATTTATTAGAAACATGTTATGTTTAGATTGAACGTGTTGATCAAGTCGCATCAAAATACACAGATATCAAAGTACGCAATAAAGAAGAAGAAGAAGAGCTCGTAATATTATTCAAGATTCGTGGACCTATTAGGTATTGTATAATCGAGGATCCCCAAGGTCATTTTTACCACATTGAAGAAAATACAAAATCATCAAACGTTGAATATTACGGTTCTGGTTTCGCTAATGGTGAATGTGGTATAAAGGTAAAGCCGGTATCGGCAACTTTGGAGGGTATGTGGAAATGTATAACTAATTTCATTGAAAAATCAGAAGGATTTAGTCAGATTTATGGGAAAACATACATTGATATTACGGCGGAGAGGCAGGAAATGTTTACAAAGTCTTCAGCAACACCATATTTGATCGCAATAATGTGCTTAGTTGTGGTAACCACTGCTGTGGTGGTACTTGTAAAGTTTAGGAAGGAGAAGAAGAAGGAACATGAGAGTCCTCCGAATTCTCTGGGCAGTGCTAACAGTGCCGAATCTTTTGTTGTTCATCAATATTGAGATGAGTAATTATAAGCCAGGGTTTTGTAGATTTATAAAGGGTTTAGATACTGTTTGATTATCAAGTGTAGTATATGGAAATAAAGATGTTTACAAGAACTTTGCAAGAGCGTTACAGGCTTGTACTAATTGTAAGCCTACTACAGGAATATAAAGAAATGATTACCCAAAGAGTTATAAATTCACGGAGCTCCATTCAAGGAACTTTGCAGAGGTTGTCACATACATAACATACGTTCAACGTTATGTGGAATTAACCCTGAAGGGTAAATGCAGTCTTTACTCCATGGTGAATATTTGATTTCATCTAAAGTTGTTAGCAGATGTCGAGATACTCATAACGACATACTTGATTGTGATTGAAAGTTCCCCACACGGGGAAATAGTCTCATCAATCCCATAAGTAGACCCGAAGGTGTCTTCTCACTTTTATTGCACCACTGACACCACGTATATATAGGTATGTTCCGCCATAAAAGGTGTTTGTCTAGTGCTGTAAATTGTTTTGTGGTGCCCACTGCAAGGAATAGTTTGACGACAATTGTTCTTGGCATTCTGCATCTGCTTGAATTTAGATGGTAAAAAATTTAGATGGTAGCCAAGAGCTACCAATTTTGTTAGTATATCAGCCTACTGGTTCCTACTGGTAATATACTTAGTATCATATAAGTTTCGTCGACTTTGCCCTCTCCATCACGAGCAGTAACTGTTGAACTTTCGACTGATTCAATATTGGAGAAACCACAGGTTACAGAGGGGTGTATTATTTCCTAAAAATAAACGGGAATAAGTCACTCTCTGAGGTGATACACTAAGCCATGTTTGGGAAAGGTAGAGTAACTTTTTTTAACATCATTCCCAATCCACGAATGTCATCCTTACATAACATTATATAGAATGATAGTTGGACTTTTGCTTTCCCGACAGGCTAGTCTGATGTGAGTCTGAAGGATCATTCGAAATATTCAGTGAAACTTGAAAATAAGCGATAAGAAGACGTATGTGCGATTCGCGAAAAGCGGCGTCATTTCGTGTGCGTTATTAAAATAGCCTCGCCGAAAATAAACGGGCAAACGTCTCGCAGTCCGAGTCGCATTTTCTCCAATGCGATCCGATTGCCGGACCTGGCGGCCACCGAGTGCGAGCGGTGGTAGTCGCCGTCTGGGTGCTGAGCGGAAAATCGCGAAAAGTGCGCGCGTGGGCCGGAATTAAAAATACGAAACCCAACTGCATCTATTGACGGGTCGGTTAATAATTTGCCGATAGCCACAACCGCCACGCTGCCACCGCCACTGCGGCCCGCAACACCAACACAAGCCAGCAGCATCACAGGCATCTTCAGGGAGGGAGCGCGTGGGTTTGACTGTGGGTGCCATGGATGCGTGGAGTCCGAGGCGCGCCGTTGGTCGGGATGGACGTACTTGGGACCAATAAGCAAGGTTGGTGGCAAGTTTTGCTAATTGCGTTTTGCAAAATTCCCCCGTCGATCATTACTTCTGATTCATTTTCTCTGAACGCCCACAGACGATTGGCGGAAATGGGAAGTGATTATGCATATTGGCATTACACTAAAATTAACGTTTGCCAGCGTGTGGCGAGACGAAAACAAACTGAAACCTTGTGCGCTTGTTGCATGCAATCAGCAGACGGTTTGGCAGAGAAACGGCCCCTTAAATAGGTCAGGCATAAGCGCCGTTTTTCAGCCGACCGCTTTTATGTTTGTTGCACATTTTCATCATTCGTTAGGTGTTCCGTTTTTTCCTCTTAACAATATTCATTCAGCGTTATGGCCGCCTGTCTGTGCAGTCATATCACGGAACCAAAATAACTCAAAGCAATTTCATGCGGAGCCGATGGGCAGGCGTTTAGCGACCGCCCACCAACGTTTTCCTCGCGAAATTAGTTCAAACTCGCACAGATTGCTTTAAAAAAATCAACGTCCTTTTCGCATGCCGCATATGCATTGCGTTAGGTTTGACGTGGTTTGTGATGAAATATATGCCCCGACCCGACGTGACGTTTGTAACTCATTAAAGCGCATGTATCTCTTCAATTCGCAGTGAAAGAAAAACCACCAGTGCCCATAAAAACTTACCAGTGGGAGGACATACGTCGTGCCAGACGTAAAGGTGGATATCCTTGGACTTATCTCGACAAGCGTCCGTTCGATGACAATTTTATAGACGATTTCAAAACACGTACAGACCGAAACTTACGCAAAGCCAAGAGTTCTGTTTGTATAAATAGGAATGGTCTAAGTGTCGAGGAACCTTTTGATTTTGATACGTTCAACAAAAGCAAGATGGATGAAGAAAACAAGGAGAACCTCATGGTTGATTCCAACGATGGCTCTGCCGATGTAAGTATAAGTCAGTACTTGGACAAAGAAGACAGGGAATCATCTACTGACGAAATGGATGCGTTGACCAAAATGCATCAGCACCGCGTGAAAGATCTCTCCATTGGAGAGGAGTATGAATACTGGTCGAAGCTTCAAAAAGGGGAAATTCCTAATGTACTCGGGAGTGAATGGCCAATGCCAAATCTGAGTCTCAAAAGTGTCAGTAGGGCATCTTCAAGGGAAGCCCTAGACGTCCCAGGACCAAGTAAGTCAAAGGACCAGGAAAAAACAGAAACTTTGCGTAGTGAGCGTGCAAAGTCAGAGGAGCCCCGAAGAAAAAGAAAACATTCAATAGACAGCAGCTACAGTCGAGTATCCAAATATAGTTTATCCCCACAGGGTATTATCAAAAAGATTAAGGAAGCTAAGGATAAAATCAAGTTACCGAAACTATTTACGAAATCCGAAACTAAGTTAAATAAGAAGACCAAAACGGAGGAGTCTGTAGTTGTCATCAAACCAGTCAAGAAGGAGACCAAAGATGTTAAAGGTAAGAAAGAAGAAGGTCCTAAATATATTCATATACCTTTAAAGCCACCACCGGGGGAAACTGACGAGTTTTCCTATTTGGAATTTGAGACTAAGGATTCTTCGGGACGTGATGTAAGTCCGATTGCTGAAGAGACGAAGGAAGAGATACCAGAAACACCTATTGAAAGTGGGACGGGTGTGCAATTGATCATTTTGACAGCGCCATCAGATGATGAAATATTAGATACTCCTGCCGTGCCAGAAACACCATCGGAGCAGGGTAATGACTTTTTCGAGGAGAAACGCATGGATGAGCTTAAGAAACTAGCAACAGATACGGTGGATAAGTACTCGCCAGAAACGAAAAGAAAGGTATTTAGTCCAGTTAAAGAAGAAGATGTCTCTGATGAACTTCGTGAAAAGAAACAGAAAATTGAAGAGAAGGTAGAAGAACCCATAAAAGAGGAAAAAACGGGTGAGTCTGAAGATGTTAAGATGGCTTCATCAGTTCCTGAAAAAGAAGATGCTATGGTTATATATAAACCACCTGTGGTTCCTGCTGATGAAGCTGGAGCAAAGAAGAAAAAGAAGAAGGTGGTTAAAAAAGAGAAGAGTAAAGACAAAACAACACCAAAAGAAGAAAAGTTGATGGAAACCCAGAAAACTGATGATGATAAACTTCAAGAACAAAAGGAAAAGCAAAAGATCATCAAGGAAACAAAACTTACTATTGATGAGGAAGATGGTTTAAAGACGGAGACTGTAATCGCGGAATTAATTGACGAAGATGTAAAAAAACAAGATTTGATTGAAAAAGAGAAGAAAAAGGAAATTGACGTGAAAAAGTCACCTGTTCTACTGAAGAAGAAAGTTTCTTTTAAGCGTAGGTCAAAGGAGGACAGTGATGAAATTTATGAAGACGTACTAGTAACATCTGAGCCTGTACAAAAGGAGGAGAAGGTTTCCACCTCCGTTCCATCAACTCCTTCTACACCATCCAGTCCCAAGGTATTAGCTGACGATAAAATTTCCAGAATGCATGAAGAAAAAACTAAAGGTATGACAATCGCAGAGGAATATGAGTATTGGAAGAAAGTTCAGAAGGGAGAATTGTCTTATGACCCTGATTCAGAGCCAATTCCGATCCCTGTCAGTCCAACATCTCCTACCCCAAAAACTCCAACGCCGAAATCATCTACCTCGACAACTCCAACACCACGTAGCCCTACACCCAGTTCCCCTCGAAGTCCTACACCATCTTCTCCGAATTATCTAATAGATGAACGTGTTACAAAAATGCACGAGGAACGAGTAAAGGGAATGACCCCAGCTGAAGAGTATGCTTATTGGAGGAAGGTACAAAGAGGTGAAATTCCTGACGAGTTACCACCTGCGGAGCCCAAGGAAGTGGAAGTGGTTCCGGAGGTTCCAGTAGCTTCTACCAGTTCCAGTCCAGTTCCAGATATGCACCTAGACGACGAACGGCTCACACAGTTGCACCAGGAGAACGTGCAGGGGATGAGCCTCGCCGAGGAGTACGCGTACTGGTCGCACGTCAAGTAAGTATCCTAGAATGTAATCATGCTTGGCATACGTTCAAAAATCAGCAAAGCGCTCGTAATATTGCGGAAAGATGTTGCTTCAATGTTAGATAAAAACAGAAATAAACGCAAAATGTCAGTGGCTGGCTAGCAGGCCAGCGGATAGGCAACGTCGGCGGCGAGCTGCTGGCGGCCGCGTCAGGTTTCGGGTCATCGTGTGGTGCTAACAATAGCACCGCCTAATTTTATCCAGTGGTGAATTAATGCTCAAAAAAGAGATTCGCGCGCGCAGTGCTGAAGTAGACAAAACGAGCGAAGACAATGCGTGACCGGTGAAGGTGCGTGCGTCCAAATCGATTCACGTGTCTACTAAATGTCGTCGTATAAATAAATCCGGTGCGCGATGGAACCGTCGCGACCGACGACGATTAATCCGCGTCTTGCTCAGAAGCGACAGCAGCCAAACAATGTCTACGGCAGGTCAGCTTCTGAGGGTACGGCGCGGTATATGCGCCGGCCGAATGTCACCCGCGATGACTCTAGTGGGTCCTCGTCCTTCTCGTTAGAGGTGCGATGTGCGTGTCAGTTCTTCCAGTGCAATTCCCTGCTACCCGAACGCACTGCTCGTTTAACGGCCAGTCGGCCGACAAGCCGGGCGAGTCAAAGAATAAATCTAAACACGCCAACGGTCAATCAAGATCGGTATGTAGTAATGCGTGAACAAAGGCCACCTTGCATATCCCCGGATAATGTCACTATTAATAGTGAAGCTCGCTTTGACTTGGCAATAAACACGACGTTATAACTAACATTTCAATATTCTTCTTTTTCAGTTGCCATGACTATGAACCGGTTATACCTCCCGATGGCAATTTCCGCCCCATTGATAGCCCGTCTGCAGATGGACTTCTTAAGAAACCATCAACGCCAATCACAGACAATGATATTGAGGTCCTTGCAGCTAAGGCAGCTGACATTGAACTACGCACAACCGGCATTATGACTGTCCCTAAAAAAGACAAGGACGATGGAGCTGAAGCTCTTTTCGTTCCTCTGGAATCCGCTCTTAAAGATGAGACTAAGTCAACGAAGTCTGAAGGCAAGGAAGAAGGACATGGTAAAAAGATCCAGGATGCAATCCAAAAACAGGCTACTAATCTGAAGAGACAAGCCAGTATTGTTAGTAAAAAGGCTTCTGAGCAAGCTGAGAAGATTCAAACTCGGGTCAAATCGATTAAGAAACCCAAAATTAAGATGCCCCCGAAGCCGAAATTTGAGAAACCGAACCTTCCCAAGCTCAAAATTGACAGACCTCATATTCCTCACTTTAAAATTGAGAAGCCCAGGATGCCCAAGCTGCCCGAGAAGATGAAGAATATTTCGCTCAGCCTCCCACGTAAAGGCAAGCGTTCCCCACGACAACCCACATCGACGGAATCGACAGCTGGCGATTCCGAGAAAAGAACCGTATTCGACTTTAGCACTTATCCACGAATTTTCCGACGTAAGAAGCGCGAAGATGATGGTGATGATATTCACACACCTCGAACGGGAACGGATGTCACACCCGAGTCCGAGCGATCTACCCTGCCACGTTTCAAGTTCACCACAAGGTGGAAGGGCAAGTTCACCAAGCAACAGCCATCTTCAGCTACTAACGATACAGTTAATTCGTATAGGTCTAAAGATAGCGAACGTTCGGAGACGCAAGGTTCGGTACGCATTCCACTACATTCGAAAGAATCGATGGACCGTGAGAGTCTTGATTTGCGAACAAATGAGGATCGTGAAGATTCCGTGGAAAGACGTATGCGTTTGGCGGCATCCAGTCGATACGATGACGATATCGATATGAACGATGCCTACATGAAGGAGAACCAGGAGATACATCGCGCTTCCTCGCTCAATGCCAAATTTAATGATCGTTGGAATCATGGCACGTTCCACACTGAAAACGCACCGGAACAAATTGTTACTGACTTGGACGAGGAGAAGCAACCCACATCTATTCTAAAGAAGAAGATCGAAAACATCCATGCGGGAAGTTCTGATGATGTGCATCATCGTGGTGTACTGGAGGAAATCAATCCCGATGAGTTCTTCTTACGACAGAAGGGAATCTCCCAGGATAATATTGAAGTTGGTGCTTATCTGAGTTCAGAGATTCGCGAGGCTTTCAGAACTCCGAACAATGCACTATCGCAGTTGGAAACAGCTCAACCAGAAGCGCCTAAACGACGTCCGTTTAAAAAACCGAAGCGCAAGAAGACACCGCATGTATCCCAAGAAGGGATTCAGTACGATCAACAATCTATTCATACCGAACCAGACGTGTCCACGTATCAAAACGATGAAATTCAAGATGCTCAACCTGAGAGACCTAAACGTAAAGGAAAGAAGAAGGAGGATAACTTTGATATCAAGTATATTGAAGACCAGATACTCTCTCAGGAAGAGTTTATGGAACGGCAACCGTTCTCCTATTATGAAAATGATCACATGGAAGGAATTGAACAATCGAATATACTTCTCTCGGATTCCTACAATGCAGACCATTTCTATCCGGATGATGATATCCCGGCAGCCCCACCAAGGAAACACAAAAGTCTGCGAAGTTTGAATGCAATGTCTGAACATGACTCAATTACGGAGGAATTGCATGGTTACAAAGAGGTTCAGCAAGATGTAAGTTGACTTTTCTCAGTTTAGATAAACTGGTTATTAGTATTAGTAATACTAATTTATGTTTTTCTTAGGTGAATCAATTCGAACACGAATACCAAATTCCTACCCCAGACCAACCACCGAAACGTCCATTCAGAACACGCTCTCGAACTCGTTCCCATTCTCGAGGTACAACGCTGCCAGACGAAGAAACACTAGCACGGGAAATGTTAACCACTACCAGTCAACAGTCTCTGACTTGTAATGAAGAACCATGCAGGAAGGTCACCTGCGATTTCATGGGCTATTCTGTTATAGATAAGCCACAATCACGCGATCCTCCACTACCGCCATGTCGTCGTCGATCGCTGAAATCGGAGGGAGCCGAAGAGGAGCGCTTCTTCACCGTGCCACGATCCACTACCCACGCGGAGCCCATTCGTCCCTTGAGGAACTACAGTACACTGGGTCCCAGTCGGCCACCTCGAAAACGCTCTGTGCCTAATCTCACCGATGAAGAGAAGCATATCGGCGATCCCTATATTGAAATAGAAGAAGATGATCATAGTAAAAACCTCAAGTCAGGTGCTATCATTCAGAAGATGAAGAGTAGACCACTGCCAGCGCCACCACGACCACCACGCAAAACTAGGGATCGTAGTCTAGGAAGCAGATCTGTAGAAAGGAGTTATGATGACTTGGGTAGCAGGGAATTGCATGACGTTGAAACATCGGTACAGACCGAACCACTACCAGATGATTTCGAGTGTGAAGCATTGGTACGTGATCCTCACGATCGGATTATAACTCCCACAGTTGATAAATACGCGGAAATAACCAAACCAAAAGCCATCAGGGAGTTTGAACATCAAGAAACGATAACACACGGGTCGCTCTTGGTGCAACCTTTTGGACATGGTGAGGAAATTCCCACTGGGCCTATTGAGATGTACTCACGTAATACGGAAAGAATTGTCAGCGTAAAACGCGAAGCAATTACTGACAAAGAGGCTGATTATGATGAGACATCCGAAATACCAGAGGAATTTACCAAGTTGAAATCGCCAACACCACAACCACCCGTACAGCAGGTGATTGAAAGGATCATTGAAAAGCATATACCAATTCAACTGGAGCCTGCCAACGAGGTAGAAACGCTCAAGGCACAGAAACTTCAGGTGGCTGACTTGGACGTGGACAGATTGGCCGTGAACGAACTTCACGCAAGTAAGATCAAGGTTGGTGACATCGAGAGTTCGGCACTCAACGTCAACGAGATCAATTCGAATTCAGGTAATTTAGTTGTTAGTGGTATTGAGTTACCGGCGAGCTTCTTTCAGCAGTTGGTAGAGAAACTTCAGGAACAAGCTGAGGCTGTGGTGGCTGCACGACCTGCACCACCACCAATCGAGGCACCACACGTAAAAACGATTGAAACCAAAGAGTCCGAAACTAACACAGATGCTTATCAGGTACCCATCGTACAGTTACAGACCGTTCCGCCTTCGGAGGTACGTAAACCCACACCTGAAGTAGGTCCATCCAGTCAGGACATAGCCACATCGTTGCCCGATTCCGATAACCAATTAACCGAACACATAGAACCCGAACAATTATCCTCCACAGAATATACACTTAGAGAGCACATCGGGCAAGAAATCGACGATGTAATTTTCGCTGCTCAGCAAACTGTTGGGGAAGAGATAACACGAAATGCGTTCGCTGGCCAAAAAAAAACTCCGTTTGAAGTTCGATTAGTAGATGTAATAACAGAGAGTGTGGCCCCACCGGAACGACCTCCAAGGGCAGTGAAAGTTGAGTTGGACGCTTGGGATACTAGGTCATTGCCACCTCCGCCACCGCCAAGGGCGGAGGAATCCGAGGAGACGCCACCACCGCGCCCTCCAAAGCCCGATTCTGATTACCTACCCTCACAGCCACCGCCCAGTTTCTACACCCTCCGATCTCCGCCCGCCGTTTTCAAAGACTTTGACATCGACGATGACATTCCGCTAGCACCCCGCCGACGGCGTTACCATCACCACCAACACCACAAACCACCGCCCGAGTCGAGCAGCGAAGAAGTGGTGCACGCCCGCCGCCGCCATCGCACGCCGGAACCGACAATACCACAGCTTACCGGCCAGTTGACCCGCGCGTGCTACAACGCCGCGGAGCGATCCCTCAAGAGACTGATCCAGCAGACCACTGAGTATGTGATGGGGCACGTCGACGGAAAGCACGAGGTGAATGTAGCCGTCGTGATTCTGATCGTTTTCATTGCGCTGCTGTTCCTCGTCTACTGGAATGGCGATGGAAAGCAGGTTCATCATCACCACTGGGAGTACTTCAATCCGCCACGGGACATTTAGCGTTTTTTTTTCTCAGAATTTGGAATATTTGCATTGTTGACATACGTGATTATTTTTATTGTTTAGATTTGTAACTAATATTTGCGATAAATTTGTGGAGTATTCGTATTTACCATGCTAGTCACGGAAACGTTGTTACTTCAGAATTTTGTTCTTCTTGTTTAATTTTTATTGTTAACGGAAAAAAGGACATATAGGATTAAAAATGTTTCGCCCTTTTCAAAATAGTTTTTCTTTTAAAAATAGTCGGTACTGATACCAGTAACCAGGTCTGATAGCCATATATTGTGATCTGTCAGCTATAAAAGATGTGATTCCAGGAGACAAAGTAAGAATAGGGATTGTACCGATAAACCCGGATATCCAAACCATAGGAGACAAGAAAATAAGTATAGAGGAAGAAATACTAATAGAACGAGCAAGATGAGGGTCTGAGAAGCAGGGGAGAAAATTATGGATGGGAGAACAGTAAACAGGATGTCAGGTATATACTTTATGGAATGGGCCAGGATACATGTGAGCATTTGACGAATGAATGTATAGGTCTGCAAGGAGAGTTATAGCTTGAGGTTAGGAATGCCGGGAAGAGTGTGCGTGGTTGGTTGAAAGAGAATGGCAGTGGGGTGGCAACTAGGCACGTCAAGAGTACCCGATAATTCCAGGTTACTCGGGTTACTTCGGGAAATTGACAAGGCAATTTCGGGATAAACCGGGCTTTAATCGGAGTTTAACTTGGGTTTTCATAAAACTTTCGGTTTCTATACCGGAATCAGCTGATCTTGAAACAGCGATTAATTGCAAACAACACTGGTAATTGAATTTATCCTTTTCCAAATTTATGTTTAATGGAAATAAAATTACATTTATGCGTATAGTCTTTTATATACTAGGTGGCGCTGTAAACGTGTTTTTGTTCGGATTTTAAACCCGGCCTTTCACAGGCAAAACCGTAAGAGAATAAACCCGCAAATTGACAAAACACGAAATCACGGAGACATGGGTTTCCCTATTGTTTTAACAAGCCTAGTGGCAACGTTAAAGGTTAATGAAAAGAAAGCAATGGCTGATGGAAGCATAGGGGTGAGAAGAAGAATGGGGCAATCTTAAATGCCATCTTAAGCCCCAATAATATAAAGGTAAGTTTTGGAAAAAAAATCAAATTTACTTTCACAAAACATAAAGGAACATTTTAAATTACAATAAAAGTAAATACAAAACACATCTTTGTAAATTATTGTACATAGTACAAATCATGTTGCACCTATCGCAAAGGTTGCACCATGTACAAAATTAATATATACAAGGTAACTTTTTAAAAACAATATTTTAAAGCTTTCTTACAATTAGTTGCTTATTGCTCACTATATGCACACTAATTTATAAAAAACGTATCTTAGGTTGAATCTTAAATAATTTTAATTTCACAGTTTAGTTAACTGCCTAATCATTCCAAGAAGAACCTGAATTATCTTGATGGATTGAATGCAACAATTGAACTAATTGAATTATGACGAAATCATTGTTTTAAAATTACCATTGTGACAATTCCTAGCACGTATGCAAAGACCAATTTCACAGTGTTTGTTATGTAGAGATATTTTGGAATAAAGTAATTCTCCACTAATGGATCTGACTGGGTTGGCCATAGTAAAGCAATGCTGCAAATTGCCATTGCGAGGACTGACATGTAGATTAGGGTATTGTTTTGTTGATAGGGCACTCTGAAAGAAACATTTATTAAATTACTTGATTACATTCAGAAGGAATAAACTAGTTACAAAAAAAAAACTATGAATAAACTAGTTTTGTAAAAGTAGGAATAAATTCTGTCCGAAAAAATACCTGTAACTATGCATTGGATATGGAGTATTCCTCTGATCTTCTGGATGTTTCTCACCAACACCCAACGCTTGAAAATCGCCGTCATTAGAAATATTGTCAGGTTCACCTTGAAGTAATTTAGCTTCTATATCACGTTTTCCAAGCATCTAAAAAGGATTTTATTGTAAAATTTAGCTACTTAAACAACACACAAACACACCTTCTTTGTACTATGGTCCTGCATAGATATCCTAAACTTATCAGAGACATTACAGTTCGAGAGAATGGGGATGGTGTGCCTAACAACAATGTCCACACATGCTCTTGGTCCAATACTGCCATCCGGATCAATCACTGAGTATTTATTGGGTGCTGTCGATAACACTATAACATACACTGTATTATATAAAACTACTGACTGAATAATGTTGGATAAATGGGTTACCTTTAAATCGCACTGGGAAATCATATGGATTGTAGAGAGTTAGGAGTTGTTTGTGAGTTTGTCGTGCACCAAGATAGAATTTCAACGCGTTGGGGAACACAAAGACAGGTATTTGGCTCATTTGACCCTCCATTTTAGCTGGCAAATTTAACTATGAAAGACAATGCGTATGTGAATACATTTGGTTGTTGATATATCAGGATTTCGTAAATATTTTGTTGATACGTAAACTACGTAAACGAAGATTGAGTGACGCACAACAGCTGTTTATGACTGAAATTGTAAGTGCAATGCATGCAACAGGGCATTTTATTTAGGTATGACAGTTGTATCTTTGGTTGCCTAAATTATATTTAATCTAATTTGATGTGATGGTTAAGAGCATAGATGATACATACACATGGTTAAGAGGACCTGATCCGATCGGTACCACGTAGGGGCAAAATGTGGAACTAAAACGTGAAATTCAAACTTTGTTCTAAAATATTTTCTAATCTCATGAAAATTGAGTCAAATATCGTCGATGATTTCACTGACAACTTTCATGAGTTATAATATAGGTTCTAAGAAATCAAATGAAAAACTGTTTATAATCCTAGCAATATGGGAAATATGAAAAGATGAAAAACCTAAAACTCGACATTTCTCGGAAAAGATGTTTGACGAGTGTTTATTAACATTTCAAAACTTGACGCTGGTCTGAAACACCGAATATAGCCGCCATCTAACAAATTGGGATGAACTAAACAATTTTGTTTCAGGGTCACTAATATGACATGTTATGAAGCATCATATGCCTAATACGCGATTCAATTTTGCTAACGAAATATGTCTATTAACAAAATTGTTTATTAAGTTTTTAAGTAAAAATCTATTGAATAACTGAACTTACTCCTATTTGAATTAATCTACTCCAGATTGATTTAACCCTACCCAAGGTAACATAACCTAAAAGTATTTGATTCCCTCATTAGATTATCTCAACTCACACTCTGAATTCCCTTATTCGCGTTCTAACCTCGATTTCTTTCCTAATTCACCGTCTATACCTAATATTGTTAGTAAATCTATACATGTAAAACAGTTTCTAAGAAATATGCCATGAACTAATTCGTATTTTCCCAAAAGTTAATTCAAATAATCAAAATAAATTAGATTATCATTTTTTATTCATAAATATTTTGCTTAAAACAAAAACATGTTTTCATCAAGTATAAAAGTCCGAGCAAATTTGTACAATAATGATTGTACTTGATTAGTTTCACCAATCATTTGTATCAGCCAAATCCTGGAACATTTTGTCCTGAATTTTAGGCCTTGGATCTTCCTTGATTCCACTCTGAACAGCTCCAGCCTTTCCAAGAATATATTCAAATTCTACAAAACAGAAGCAAAATCAGAAAGAAATTTTAAAAACTCTACTTAATTATTACATACCGCTCGCAGTTAAATTTGGTCCTCTCAGTTCCAATGGGCCAACAATTTGCTTCTTCAATTCCCCTTCATAATAGATAAATATACTAGGCAAGTTTTTATCCGGATAATTAGGTATACAAGTTTGAGCAATTGCCTTCAGAAACTTTACAGTTCGAAACCGACCAGCGAGTTCTGTTATATACTGATTAATCAAGGCACAGAGAGGAATGCCCTGTTTGTATAAATGTAGAACTACCCAAATCCCTTCACCAGCCTTATTCACTTGATTGATGTAATCCTGAGCAGAGATTTCCTGAACCCAACCAAACTTTTCCTTTGATGCCAATGCCTGCATTTCAGCTATTCTTTTCTTACGGTATTCCAGTAATACTGACTCATCTTCAGAGTCTTCAAGTTCGTCTAATTCATCAAGGTTCATATCTTCCATTTGCTCTAAAATAAGAAGTTATTGTATGTTTGTATGTGAAGAGTGAATTGGTAGTTTTTGAATACTAACTGGTGCCTTCCTGCTTGTTTTTGATTGTTTGCTCCAACATGTTGACGATGTCATCTTCGGTGATTTCAGCTTCCTTGGGTTTTGGAGGAAGTATTCCTTTACTACGGAGGATATCATTCCATTCGGTATCTTCGTCAGGGTTCTACGGTAAATAGTGGTGAATAGTTTATGTATGAATGTCGGGAATTATTTTGAGCATTATACCTGCATGATGAATCTCTTCTTTTTGGTTATTTAGTTTACCTAAGTTGTTAGGAATTTTAGTTGTCGGCACAAATCAGACTAGCCAAATTTGGTCATGCTCTGAATCATGCATGTTCAACGAGCATCACAATTTTCCCCCACTTTATAGGTAGCGAAGCAAAACCAAATACCATCAAATAATGCAATAAAAGAAGCCTAACTTAATAGGACTGTTTGGCGAACATTTGGGAATTGCGAGGGCGCTAGAATCGCTGTAGTTTTGCATACTGCGTTTTGTTATCAGAGTAAGAGGAATGTCAACTAAAATTTGATACTGATTTTGTTTCTGTCGCTAGAATTTGAATATATTCTTGAATATATTGTTGTATTTCGTAAAACGCCGCTCTTATAAAACAAATTGGCTCCTAAACTTACTCCCAACTATTTCTGACTTTCCAACCTAATGTAATTTATTCTAATATAATCAATATGATTTTCAAGAAAAGAAAACATTTAAGTACAAATAAATTTACAATTTTTGTGTTCTGATTAAGGTTTTAAAAATTAAAAAAAAATCCATGAGAGTGAATCATTTATTACAGTCTTATAAAATATCTACATATTTCAATTATTATAAAAATGAATGAATGTACTTTTTTACAAAATAAACGGTTTTAAATTTGCATATCATTAAACATTATTGCTATTAACTTGAATGAGCATTCACTCGAGGCGGGACGACTTCAAACAATATTTGAACGTATTTGGTCACAGAATCTATAAAAATACAACATACCAAATTAATAAAATGAAAGTAATGCCACAATATGCATCATAAATACCCATTATTGCTGGTCGATTCTTTTTATAGATAAACCAGTAGTAAACAAGAACACCAATCAAAATGAATCCGATCGCAAATAAGTATTTCGGTGAGGGATCAGTGACGATGGGTACCACTGATAGGAATATTGACACAAATATGATGAAAATTGCAATCCATGTAGGTACCTAAAATATTTGTATAGTGTTAATCATTGATATTCATGGATATTTTTCATTATGTAAGTAATAAATTAAAAAAAAATACTCTGTAAGGTCTAGGTGTGTCTTTCTTTGTTTTTCTAAGTACTAGTAGTGAAACCATGGCAACACCGTAGAAGATCCAAATCAGAAAACTCGCAAATTCGATCAATTCCATAATGTTACCGGCGACGATGAAGGCTAAGGACAGTACACCCTGAAATTTATTTAATATTATGAAATGTTTGAGGTTGAATGGTGGAATGAGTGTGGATATTATTACTTACTTGCATTACAACTGATGGACTTGGGGTTGCTCTGCGGACGTGAATATATGAAAGATTTTCGAGCATGTGGCCATCTTGTCCGGCTACATAGCAAAGTCTGGAAAGAAGTGTTTTTTAAAGACCGCGTATATCGAGGGTTAGTTGTACATGCATTGAAATCGACGAGTATCATTTGAAACATTTACTGTAATCAATGCTGTCTATATATCTGTAATAGTAAATTGTGTACTACGCCAAGAAAAAAAATTATCGCGATCTTTAAACTGGAAAATAAGAA